>CAXIWF010000785.1:0-27057 GCA_964036045.1 Eutreptiella sp. 'Long Island Sound 2002'
CAAGAGAAAAGATTTTTGAGGAACGGAAGGACACAACCCTTTCGGGGAAGTTGATCAAGGACCCCCCTGTCTGTGGGCAGTTCGGTGAAGCCTTCATCGAGCTTCGTGAAGGTTACAAGGCGAAGAAACAGCGTCCTTATGAGAACCATGGACATAAACATGAGATCCTCAGAAAAATAATCGAGAGAAATCTCAGGGAATTTGGTTGGCTTGAGGGTTGTATGACCAGCGAATGGTGCTGTGCACCCTTCACAGTCCCGAAGCCGCCGCCTGCAGACCAGAACACTATTGATGGTTGGCGAATGGTTGTTGATTTTCGCAATCTCAACGCCGAAACCAAGGCGGATTCGCACCCCCTGCCCCTCATTGAGGAGGAAATCGCCAAGAGGGCAAGAAGTCGTTTGTTTTCTGTGCTGGATCTCCGTCACGGCTTTCACCAAGTGCCGTTGAGGAAGGACAGCCGACCTCTCACCTGTTTGTGCACGCCATGTGGCCCAGTCCAGTGGACGGTCATGCCCATGGGCCTGAAGTACGCCCCTTAGCTTTTTCAAAGAATGATGGAGGATGTGCTTTTTACAGCTCATCCTGAGCTTCGTGCCTTCGTGAGTGTGTACATAGATGACATAATCATCGCGACAGAGGGGGAGGGACTGACCGAAGCCGAGCTGGTGGCCCTACATGAAAAGCAGCTGAACCAAGTTTTGGACATTCTTGATGCCAATCAGCTGATTTGTGGGCCAAAGAAGGGAAAATTATTTTTAAAATCAGTCGAATTTTGTGGTTCTCTCCTTGAGAATGGCACCCGACGACCCAGTCCAGGGAAGCTCGTCGCTATTCAGAAATGGAAGCGCCCTGCGACGATCACGGAATTGAGAGGATTCCTGGGTTGTTGCAATTTTTACCACACTTTTGTGCCGAATTATGCCAAATTTGCTGCCCCCCTCACTGAATTATTGAAGGTAGGGAGAGATGCGGGCAAGGCAGGTTCAAAGGTTCGTGTCAAGTGGACTGACGAGTGCGAGGAGGCCTTCCATCACTTGAAGGCGGCCCTCTGCGAAGTCGCCACGTTGCATGTGCCGCAATTTGACCGACCCTTCTACATAAGAACCGACGCTTCTAGGTACGCGATCGGAGCTGTTCTTGAGCAGGTTGATGAAGCCACCGGCGATCATTACCCTCTTGCATTTTGGTCTCGGAAGCTAGCCCCACGCCAAATGCAATGGTCGCCGCGTGAGCAAGAAACCTACGCCATAATCTGTGCTTTGAAAAAGTACCAATCGTGGGTTGGCACCAATCGAGTCGAGGTCCTGACGGATCATCGATCTCTGGAGTATTGGGCCACCGAACACATTGATACTGTCGCGAGCCCAGCTGGTCGACGGGCCAGATGGCACGAATTTCTCAGTCTGTTTGACCTCCATGTGTCGTATTTGCCTGGAAAACATAACACGGTAGCGGATGCTCTGAGCCGATGGGCTTGGCCCGCTTCAGAGGGGCTGCAAAGTACCAACATCCATGGTACGGAGCAGGACCGCCATGTCATAATCGAATGGGATCAGGAAGAAAAAAAGCTCATTCGACGTGCATGCATGCAATGCGCTGTTAAACAGCACGCATTACCGTGCCATGACATCACGGCCATCTCAGATCCGGCGCATGCTCATGAAATCATAACCAAATCACTGAAAGTCGTGGAAAAGGTCACCGATCCCTCCTCAGGGAGTGTGAAACAGTTTGACTATACCCGACGTGTAAGTGGATTTCGGTTGATCCAGGGCATTAAGCGTCGAGATCCGGCCAAAACTCCACCCCTGCCGAAAGATTCCCTTATCATCCGTGACTGGACGTCCGATTATCTGCAGGATCCCATGTTTAAAGAGGTCTTTGGAAATCTCAAATCCAAAGATGCTCACAAGGATGGGATTTTTTCTGAGTACTCGTTGGATGGGGGGAAGCTTTGGATGGAGGGTAAATTGTGCGTACCAGACGCCCTGGCCCCCCGAGTGTTAAACTGGTGGCACAAATGGGAGTCCCCCCACGCACATGGCCGTAGATTGTGGTCGATGATTAAACATAGGTTGTTCGGCTCACGGCTATATACTCATTGCATGAAAGTAGCCGCCGGATGTGCCCAATGTGCTGTCTCGACGCCCCCCAGCGCGAAGAAGCACGGCCATCTGAGGCCACATCCTATTCCGGAGCGCCTCTTTAACAGAGTCACCAGTGATTTTTTCTATCTTGGTGAACTCGACGACGAAGAGTGCCATTGGACCAACAAAAAGGTCAATCGAGTGCTCCTTATTCAGTGCCGTCATTCCGGCTATATTCAGGTGTTGCCTTGTAACATCGAGTCGATGACTGGCAAGGCTGCCGCCAAATGGTGCGCGCAGACCTGGATGGGAGGTTGGGACGTCCCATCCGAGGTGGTTACGGACTCAGGCAAAGAGTACACCTCCGAATGGTGGAGAGAATTATGTGCTCGCCTTGGAATCCACCACCTCAGATGTGAAATCCACTCACATCGAGCGCTGCCTGGCGAAAGAGCCGGCCGCTCACTTATAAATATGCTTCGTAAGGAGCTCGCCAGTGAGAAGGACTTACATTGGCTTGAGATTCGTTTCGCCATGCTTCGCCGTTACCACAACACGCCTTTGTATCATGGCCTTTCTCCAAATGAAATTGACTTTGGACGAAAGAAGTTTTGGTGGAACATGCCGTTGAATAATCCTCGCCCTTGTAAAGATGCTTCGTTGTTTTTGGACGAAGTCCAACGAGCAGAAAAAACTGTCTCCAAATCAATCGAGAAGCATCAAGCTGACTGGCTTTGGGTCCAGAATCAAGGCCGAAAAAACCCCCACAATTTTGAAGTCGATGATCGAGTTTGGCTTCGAAAATCCGAAACGACCCTGGACGGAGATGACAAGCTTCTTCCCTTGTGGGAGGGGCCATTCGCTGTTACTGCGCGTCTAGGTGAGAACAGGTGGAGGATTCGTGTGGATGTCAGCAGGGAAATTGACGTTTCGGGCGATCGTCTCAAGAGAGAGATCCCCTCCCCCAAGGATCGGGTTACATCCCCTTTTTTGGACTTCGAAATTTTTGTCAGATCGGGTCATCGAAGAGGGGAAGTACGAACTCAAGAGGATTTTAGAAGCAAGACGTGACGCCAAGGGCGAATGGGAATTTCTATGTGAGTGGAGGGGCTTTGATTCCAGTCACAACAACTGGGAACCAGCCCATTCTTTTGTCCATGGGTACACCAAGGGGTTCATCGACTTCCTCAAGAAGCACCCCGAAATTGGCGTACTCCTGACAGACCTTTTGTCGAAACCAGACAGACAGGTGGAGAGCGACGGAAAAAGACCTGTGGTGAATCGAGATCCAGCCTTTTACGGCCCTCATTCGTCACATTCCAGGGCTGATCCGTCGATCCCCCCTCCTGCGGTCAGGCCAGCCCAGGAGCCAAATGAGGACCAAGCTTCGAGTTCGGCCGCTGATTTGCAGCGCCCAAGCCGTACGAGGGCCCGACCAGACAGGTTGGTGGTCACATGTATTCGTGCTTGGCCGAACTGAGGGAGATCCGTCGGTTGTATAAACCACATTCTGCTCGATCCACTGTTCATTCTTCCTGATTTCGAAATGATGTGGAGAACTGCGAATGTTTGATAATTTGACGTCAATCAACTTTTCTTTGGTCTCCTTTCGGCAGACAAGGCGTAGATGCGCTGCCGAAAGCCACGGAGTGTGCTGCCGTGTCCAGGATAAACCAAACTCAGGCTTAATTCAGGCAGATTCGGGGTAATCTTGTCTCTGTTGGTCTGTGCATTTTTGGAATTTGGCTACTCGTGCAGATGGAAGCAAATGTACATAGTAAAAACACCGGCCGGTGACATTCACCCCTACAGGCACCCCCTGTAGTACTGGCTGCACCAGATGCGACGCCAGGAACTCAGATCTTACCTTCATTTGCCGTGATGCGGAAGCCAAAGTCCAGATTCAGATCCAGGATCCTCAAATTTGCCTTGAATTTCTCAGGTTTGTCCATCAGTCTGCCACTGTTGCACGAAACCCAGACGTCAATTGTTCAGACAACCTTCAGATAGGAGCTCTAGGGACTTCTAACAGCAACCTCTGAAGTCCGTAAGCTTCGTTGTATTTTTGGCACACGCCAATGTGAGCTCAATCCGACCTGGAACTGCCGAAAATGGTGAATCCAAGTGTCTTGTGGGACTCAATCGAAAGATGGGCCTTGTCCAAGTCGATTGACACCGCCGCCACTGTAAATACGGTGTCTCTCAGTTATATACTGTCAGTAAAGCGCCTTCAGCGAACCTTCGGCGCGTTACATGCAAAGGATCCAGGGCTATCATGTCCCATCATGATGCATCATCACATGATCCACATTTTGATGGAATCTGTTGGATGCTCGCGAACCAACGTGCCGGAAAGCACAATTGAGCTGAATAAACGACAATATATATTAACTTTAGTCTAAACGAAAGTGTTAGTAGTTTCAGTTCTAGACATTCCGCTTCATTTCACCTTCATCTTAGGGAATTTGCTGATTTTAGGACATTTTAGATTGATTTCCTTGTCATCTCCTCTCATTCCTCAAAGATCTGTGTACGGCTTTGCCTAACTTCGCTGACGCTGATGTTTTTCTATTCATTCAGGGACTGTAGACTACATTTGTATTTGTTTTCCCTCTCTGGGATTGTTTCATCTCCTTCATCTCTGCTCAATTTGATTCCCAATCTTGCTGAATCTTGTGATCATCCACCAGATGCGCCAAATCTGAAGCACATGCTGCACTTTTCAGAACGAGAAAAGCGGGACTAACACGATGTAGAGTTCGGCGAGGACACCGTAGCGTGCCCGCGACAGCGAAACTGTGCCAGAGCGCTGAGATGTCACTCCATTTCTTGATTCCCCCACTCAATCCACCAATAATCTACCTCATCCTCAACCAGTGCATGGTTTGGTATCGATTCTCGATACGTTTACATGCTTTTTAGCCCTTAACCTAATGTTTTACTGCACGGAGGACTGTTCGTCACTCCTCATTCTGTCTCATTTCAGGTTCATCCATCCTGATTCACTGCCAATTCAGCCCAAATCAGGTCAGATCAAGCAGATTTCGCCCCATCGAGGCTACATTTCTATTTTTTCTGGGACTTACCCGCACTACGTTCTTCGTTGACGTAGCAACACACCCCAGTGTGTTTTTGGAGGGGGAGTGTAAGTGCGGCTAACCCCCATCTGCTCTGATTTTAGCAGATCTGCCCCAGATTGACTACATTTTGGTCATTTTCTTTGCTTCGGCGGAATCGCCGCCTCGCAGCTCAGTCTCAGGATCAGACCTATATATTTCTGATATGCCGGATCTGATTTCGCGGTCCATTCTCCGTAAATCCGCCGCGCAGCGTTCAGGTCGACTCCTCGCGTGCCTGCCCGTCTGGTCTTGCCGGCCCCGAGCCCTCCGGCACCATCAACGACCCAGGGCAGCACTTTCAGAATGTCCGTCCAGCCACAGGCGAGTTCCTGCGAACGAAGTAACCCCAAGGCCAACCAACAGTGGCCCTCTATGCTCACTTAACGGCAGGTCCGAACTCTCCTCTGAGCAAGAGATATGGCTCCGCCATTATCCCCCAGGAGTTGGTAGCTGAAAATGGGCCGTTTCAGTCCAAACTGATATTAGCTCAAAAATCACCAAAATTGACCCCTCGTCGGGACCCGCCAGTGGTAGGGACGAGGCAACTGACCCTATGCCCTTCGTATACCAACTCTCTGGAGCCCTCACCCAACCTGGTTCCCTCTGAGGTCTCGGCATCAGGGCACCACGGGTTCGTCAAGTGGGGTCATGATTGCCAAAATGGCAAAATCGGCCGTCTCGGGCGACCGTCCAGGGTAGGAAATCTTGGCGATATTGACGCGCCAAGCCTTGATTCACAACCCTTGATATCCCCTCTGGTCCCATGCCCTAGGTTATGGCTTGCTGTCACACTGGCTGCTTGCTGTTCATCGAGGGGATGAACACGCGGATGGGGCAGAAAGCAACATGCGGTGCAAAGGGGGGGATCATGGATCGCACCAAAAGTTGAATCACTCCGGATGGGCCGGAGGAGCAAATACGAAACTCAATGGCGTTCAACCCTTAATTATATGGTACAATATTCTTCCCTTCTTCCTGGCTAGATCCCGTGCCCCATGGAGATATTGTAATTCCAATATGGCATACAATGGCAAAAACAGCGAAATATGGCCAAAATGGCCCACACCCATGATTCCATATCTCCATGGCCACGGCGAGGATCCTTTCAACCAAAGATGCTATAGACACATTGGACTTAGGTCCCAATATATGCCACTTGCCAACCCTCATGGTCGCCTCTAGCTATTTTTCCCATTGAAAAGAATGTGACACACAAATGGGGCAGAATGGCAACGTACCCCAAATTAGGTGACTCACAACTCTCCCATCGAGAGGAGAGGCCACATGGGGAAACACCCCATTCGATGCGGGTTTATGTGCCCTCTCCGAATTGCCCTTACTCTTGGTCAAGTGGCGCACGCAACCTCGGGGGTGAAATCAGGGGGAGAAGGAGTTTGTGGCCATTTTGGGCAAAACGGCCAAAATTCACCCAAAAGTGGTCCCTCCAAATATCGTATCTCCGTATCGCAAGAGAAAGGAGCCTCGGGCTTTTGCATGGATGCAAACCGAAGCTTTCCTTCCCTTTTGCAACAAGGGTTGAGGTTCAAAGCATAATGGAAACATTTTAAATACCTCAATCCTTGAAGCGCAGTATTTATGGGAAAAAGTGCATATATCGGCGATATTGGCATGAACATATCTTTTGGTCATTGAGGAACAAAAATATGAGCAAACACTTTTGGAGTAGGCCCATAGTAGGTGCTTTCAAATATGCACACTATGGTCAGATTGTCTCCGCCCACTCGTGTCATTAGTGCTTGCATATGAGCGCGTGTGCAAAGAGGCAATATGGCACGCGTGCTCACAAGGCGAAATTATATAAAATAGAAGACAAGGTTGTAAAAATCAACCAAGCCATCCACGATGTCCTTCGTGTTCTCTACTTTACATATTGCCTTGTTTCGAGGCTCCACTCCCCATAGGCCTCGAGTACGAGCCTCGGGGGTTTGGCCATTTTGGCCTAATTTTCGACCAAAACTTGCCCTCTTTGGAAGATAGAGTTTTGGTACGCATTGAATTGCGTGGAGCCATCGTTGAGTTGGCTCGAAAAACAAAAATGACTTGGGGCTTTTGGTCTTGTGAGCATTGTGTTCGGTTTTTAACGTTCATGCTCACAAGGCCACAAAGTTAGCGTTTGCGCACGCAAACGACTTGGGTTTGCGAGACCCATAGGCTGCCTAAAACACCGCCATTGCCCGCTTCCCTATACAAAAGGATATGCCCACGTGAAAGGGGCATGGATGAAAGGTACAGGGGGGAGATGTAAGGTTCCGTCCGAACTCATGGTCCTTGAGAACCATGAGTTCGCACGATCGACGGAAAGCCTTGCGCGTTGATTTTCTCGAAGACGCAACGGCGAAAAATTCTGGTGAACACACCAGATGCAAGTACATTAAATACCCTCTAGATGCAGCCCATAAGTTCTCTTAGAACCTCACAGGTACTCGAGAAAAGTTCATCACAAAACTCGCCACGGAGAAGCGACGAAGGCGCGCAAACAGGCGACATCAGGCGGCGATTTCACGACACTTAGAAATCGCGGTAGAAATCGGGTATTTCACCGATTTCTGACCGAAAATCGATCAAGACAATAAAATTACGGTAATTCTACATCGATTTATTGGTTAGAAGTCGGATTCCAGATTTCGCGGGTTAGAGACAAGAGATATCGCGCTGACAGCCGGTGTCAACGGCTTCCGCACGGGTGTGACGGCTCACAGGTTTCCGGGCCATGGGCCATAGGTTCTGGGTACCGCTTCACCCCCCTACTTAGAGCAAACCCTTGGGGGGGCTCGATAACACCCAAGCATGGCAGCGGGTACCCAGGACCATCCCCTGAAGGGGGGGGGTGTCACATCCTCACTTCAGGCTGATTTCCAGGTTAGGCTGCCCAACCCACAGTAAGACAGGTACGGTGCTGTAGCTGTTAGTAACTGGAAGTATAGTATCAAGTATCAAGTCCCGAGTCCTGGCGGCGATTGTTCGGCATCCAAAGGACCCGTTAACCCATACCAGGCGCACCGGCTGCCGGCTGCGACGGTCACTACCACAGTGGCGTTGGCATACACGGCCAACATAGGCGTCACACGACGACCGAGGTGGTCCCACAGGTCGAAAGCGACCGCAAAGATCCATCAGGCTACCCCAGGCTTCCCAAGGCCCGCAGGCTGGGGGAGAGTCCCCACGGGTCCTTCCTTGGGCGAACCATGTCCATATCCACGACGCGAGTCCAGAGTGGTACAGCCGAACGAGCTGCTCCTTAAGGGATCGGGCATCAAGGCCGTCTTTTCCCTCGCCCTATTACCGCGAATGCCATACATGAGGGAGTCCTCATGCAGTGTGGGCGGAGGTGTCGACTCCTCAAACCACCAGTTTCCCAGGCAGACCCACCGAGGTCAGGACACCGGAGGTCGCCACCCGACTGCAAGTGCGTCTGCGAGTCGGTAGGCTCACACTGGGACTGACAGTGGCGGACCGCTGGGAGTGTAGTCAGGCAACTGGGCTTCCCGCCTGGCGCCATCAGGATCTCAGCACATCACAGCCAGTAGGGCACATGGTATCACAGGCACTCAAACAAAAGAATCTGTACTTAGGTACTGGTCCAGGCTGGACCTTACGTAAGAGCATGTAAACGGTGACTCAAGGCGCCCTCGTATTACGATTCGCATCCCCTCGGGGGGAAAAACAGTCCACATCTCAGTGATGGGCTGACAACACTTAACATACAGATGCACATATCCTGGGGCGCAGAAAAAAAAGGCAATAAGCGGGGTAATAGGCGTGTAAACACACTTTGAACAGAGCGCCAAACCACGCCCCGGTTAGGATAAGGCATATGCCGGAGGGTGGACAGGAAAACGCCTGAGTTCAGGCCATACATAGTCTGCAGACACATGTAGACTGGTCTGGATCCCGTAAGTGCCATGGGACCAGACCACACACCAAAAAATGGCAATGCCGATGACAGCGGCATCCGTTGCGCAACGTCGTATGGGCTTCAAGGCCCTAAGAGCACAAAAAATATGAAGGTCAGTCGCCCTGCCTGGTTTCCCAAGGATTCAGCAGGCGGGGAGTGACAAATAGAAGTGGAAGAGAGGGGTCATCCTCCCCTGGATTCAGCAGAGGGGGGTATATGGCCACTCTGATGGCAGGTCACTGGAAGATGGGAGAGAGCAAGCAAGTAAGGGACGATCCGTGGACCTCACAAGCGCTCAAAGCGCATCAGGGGAGAGCTCAGGGCGATGATCAGGCGCCCCTGGCTGCAATCGCCCGGGTGAGTGCTGCCAAGTCCAAGACATGGATCTTGGTCTTGTGCTTGCGGATGTAGTCCATGAAGGAAGTATTAATCCGCGCTACGAATGAGGAGACGGGTTCCCAGGTGTCGTGGGACGGCCCATAGCCTCACCAACGAACCTTGAACTCCAGGCCTCCGGGTGCCGAGGCGTTCGGACGCTGAGCCAGGATCTTCTCGACTGTATAGTCGTCCTGCTCAGCATAGTCGTCGTCCGAATCAGCCTCATGTGCGGCATAGTTCAGGGACACATGTCGGCCACGGAGGTCGGGTTCCCGCAAACGGAGTTGACTCTCGTGGCGCTCCCGGAACTGTCCGTGACCCACCTTGATGCGCTAGGTGTCCTCACCAATCCTGCGGACCTCCTCTCCGGGTGTGAACCAGGTTTTGGTGCGGTGGGTGCCCATAGGGCGGGGTCTGATCACCCACACCGGGTCTCCCACCCTGAACTTTTGCGCTGTTGAGCTCGGGGCGGACTTCTGACGCACAGCATGCTCCTTCTTGAGCTGCTGGCGGATGTCCCGCGCCGTTGCCTCTTGCCGCGCAAAGAATTCCTTGGCATCCATGGCCATACCATCACCAGACAAGGGAAGTCCCCGACCAAGGGGGTCCCTGCCGAACAGAATCTGGTGAGGAGACAAACCACCCGGAGTGGGGGTGTCATGATGGGCCTTCAGAGCGGGCCACATCTCCTCAAACCAGTTCCGACGTGGATTGGTGATGTGAATCTTGCGCAGCTTCTCGAACAGCTTCCGTCCAGCCACTTCAGCACGGCCATTGGACCGGCTGAGATAGGCAACGCTCTTGGCATGACGTATTCCCATGAGGGAACACATAGCCTTGAACCAGCCACCAGTAAACTGGGGCCCTCGGTCACTGCAAATGGTGCGGGGGATGTCAAAGACGGTCAGCCAATGACGCATCATCATGACTGCCACTTCCTTGGCAAGCAACCCCTTTTTGCGTGCCGGAACGGCTACTACGTAGCCACTGTGGCAATCCACACAAAGAACCACACAGTCAAAGGTCTCTTTGCCAATGTGCACTTCGGGCATTGAGAAGACGTCCATGGCCACGCTCTCCACGGGTTGGTCAGGCACCGGAGTCCACTGGGCTTCCCCCTTGACGTTCCGGTTATCAGGATTGCAGGCCTGACAGACCGAGCAACCCTTCCTGACCTTCTTGATGGCGGTGTAGAGACCGATCTGGTCGATCTCGAACGGGCGCTGCATGTCAAGGGCTTGCTTCCTGACCCCTGGGTGTAGCATGTGGTGGTGCCAAGCTTCACATAGCTCGAGGACTCGGGACTCTGGTACTAGCAGCTTACCGTTCCGGTAGAGCTTGCCATCTTCCTCAGTCAGCCCCTTTGGCCACTTCTGCCCGTCATCAGGGTCGGTCACAGCCCTATACTCGGCCGCAAAGGCCTCAGACTTGGCGTAGTCGTCGGTCCAGTTGTCCTGGAGGCAAGACTCAGGGAAGAGGTGCTTGTCGGACTCAGCTCCATCAGCAGCGAGTACTCTGACCGCTCTGCCCATCCTCGTTCCGAGGGGGGCATCCGCAGCCATGACGACGAAGCATTTAACACCCTCCTCCTCCATCAGGCACTCCATTTCGATGATCTTCTTGGCTTCAGCGGCCTCAGCCTCATCGCCATGGGCAGACACGTCGGTCATGCCCTTGCTGGCGGGATAGGCCCACCTACTGAGACAGTCCGCCACGGTGTTGTCCTTACCAGGAACATACACAACCGTGAGGTCGAACTTGGCCAATGTCTCACGCCATCTTGCCCGTCGGGAGGCGGGACCAGAGGGGGTGTCCACGTGCTCTTTGTGCCACGACTGCAGACTCTGATGGTCGGTGCAGACGGTGACGGGATGGAGGGCTATGTACCCAGCCTATTTCCTGAGAGCCATGACGATGGCATACGCCTCCTTTTCTCGAGGCGTCCACGTCCGTCTCTGGCCTTCCGCCAGGACTCGGCTCCAGAAGGCCACGGGCACGTGCCACCCATCGTCAAGCACTTGTTCCAACACAGCGCCAACGGCGTAGTCGGAGGCGTCGGTGCGCAGGACGAACCCTCGGTCAGGATCCACGAGGTGCAGACCCACTGCGGATAGCAGCGCCTGCTTCATCCCCTCAAAGGCACGGTCGGACTCAGCGCTCCAGACCAGAGCCTTCTTGGACCCCTTTTTGGTCTCCTCTCGGTTGCCCTTGAGCATGGTCGTCATGGGGGCTGCATACTCGGCATACATCTTGATATACCCCGAGTAGTAATTGCAGAACCCCAAGTACGCCCGTAGCTCAGAGACCGTTTTGGGCTTTTCCCAGTGCTCAATCGCAGCCACCTTGCCGGGTATGGGCTTTTGCTGCCCGTTCCCAACTACGTGGCCAGCGAATACCACCTCGCTTACCGCAATGGTGGCCTTGTCACTGCTGCCCGTGAGTTTGTGCCGAACCAGAAGGTCCAGCACTCGAGTGACGTCCCTCTCATGTGCCTCCAGGAGCTCCTCGTAGCTCATACTGGGGTCCCCGGACGCGATGATCACGTCGTCCACGAAGGGGTCCGCACAGTCACGCACCGGCTCAAGCAGGTTCTCCAGCATCCGCTGAAAGGCCGCATTGCCGTTGGTAACGCCCATGGGCATCACCTTCCACTGGAGAGGTCCAAGTGGGGTGCTCATGGCTGTGCAGGCACGGGACTCCTCGGCGAGAGGCATCTGATGATAACCATGTTTCAGGTCAATCACCGTGAAGATCCTCCGCCGGTGTTGTTTTTGCAGCATGTCCTCAATGAGAGGCAGCGTATAGCTGTCATGCTGCGTTTGGGCGTTTAGGCCGCGGTAGTCGAGTACCAGCCGCCATTCACCGGCCACCTTCTTGGGGACGACGAAGCACGGAGAGGCCCACTCGGAGTGGCACGGCTCCAGCCAGCCTCTCTCGATGAAGTCACGGAGGATCTTCTCCATCGCCTCCTTCCTTTCGCCCCTCAGGGCAAACTCCCGGTGCCGATACACACGGGGGTCCTGCTTCAGTTGTTTCTTGGCCTCGCCATACGGTCCACGCACCGGTGGGGGAAACACAGGCTTTCCGCTGAAGAAGGTATCGCCATACTTCTGCTTCAGCCTGGCCCTCAATGCCTGGATCTTGGGGCAATCATCGGATTCAGCCTTGGCTTTTCCGGGCACCTGGACGAGGGAGCTTACTTGAGGGGTAGCGACCCCACTCGGTTTTGGCTCAGGTGGTCTTCCCAGCTGGCCCAAAGGGCCATCACTGGTCTTGCCTCGGAACAGATCGCCGTAGGTGGGTGGGTTACCGCCAATTGGCTCGTCCTGGCTGGACATGTGGTCCAGTACCCTCCTTACGAAGGTATCTCCATCATAGGAACCAGAGACGATGGCGTCCACCTCCCACGATGCTTTGTCCTGACCCTTGCCCTCACGCTGGCTTCCCCAGTTGTGAAAGGGCTGATCCATATACCCCTGAACCAGATCCAACTCCTCTTCAGTGAGGGGGTCTTCCGATTCTCCGATGTCAACAGGGGAAACCGCGAAGCATTGCCGCCATGGCTCCGCTACGATGCGGTTGACACACGCGAAATCCGTGGTGTCGGCCTGATCAAGGCCCCCGTCCACATAGTGGAATTCCGTTGGCCATCTCTGGGGTGGCATGGGCTGTCCCTTAGCGTCCTGATAGACACTCTCTCCAGCCGGTAGGACGACCTTGTTTAAGGTCATGTTGGTCAATGAGACCACCCAATGTCGGGTACCAACCAGCACTGCCTTGGAGCGGTCCTTGCGAATCTTCGCTATCGCTCTTGGAATGTCCCATCGGGGGCAATGGATCCACATCAAGCCCTGATGCGGACCCCGGTGCTTCTCCCACGCAGAGTCCTGGGCGCTGCAGTACTTCTCACAAACCCGAGGATGGGCGGAGGTTCCTGAAGAGAACACATCCAGGGCCAGATCCGAAGCTCCGGGGTCCGCAACCACTCGGCTCGCCACTTCCGGCATTACGCCGTACTCCTGGTTTGCTGGCCCAGTTGGCTCAGTGCCCAGCGCGGCTACTTCGAGCTGATTGCGTTCGGGGTGGATCCATTGGCATTCCACATGGTGCTCAGGTGACGAGAGCCACGAGAGCTGGTCGTCCTGGTACAGGGTCATTGAGGCCTGGGCCGGTAGAACGCCGGAATCCGTCTCCATCATGAAGTCGTACCCAACGATCATGTCCCAGTCCATCTCGGCCTCGTAGAGGCGACCATGCAGGAGGATTTCCTTGCCGAGGTCCGGGCGGCTCAGCTCACGGTGGTTCAAGAACTGCAGCCCAATGGCCGCTTCCTTCGTGCCTCCCACCATGTACTGGCCGTTCGCCACCTTCAGCCTGACAGGTTTCCGACTGTCGGTCAAACACTCTGGTGGAAGTAGGCCAGCCTTGACCAAGCTGACCTGAGCTCCCGTGTCGACCAACAAGTCGAAGACCTTCTCCACTTCCTCGCATAAGGCACGGACCTTAAGATGCAACTGCCGCTCACGCCCAACTCGGCGCACGGCGTGCAAGCTCAGGATCTCCGGCCGTTCCAGAAGCTCAACAAGCGACTGGTGCAGGTCGTGGACAATGGGCTCAGGCTGCCCATCTGCAGCATCCAGCTGCGGTCCGGGTGATCCTCCGATACTCTCGGATAGATCTTGAAGTACATCAAACACATTCTTGGTCGCGAAGGATGGACGGGTGCAAGGGTTCGTGCCTTCACTTGCCCTCACCCCGCCACCGCGACTGGGTGCCGGACCGGGCCTTCCACCCGCAGCTGTCCCTTTGTGCTTATCGACTCCCGACTGGGATGGTGTCGCGCTTCCCACGACACAATCCTGCGACCGCCCTAGCTGGGGCCCTTGGCTGCAGGGGCTCCGCTAGGGGGCGTCGGTTGTGGAAGTAGGGGTATTCTCCTCCGCATCAACCTCGTTGACACCCTTCTTCCTTCCCCTATTCCTAGGCTTCTTGTCCTTGTCCTTGTTCTGGTTGTTCTCTTTGTTCTCCTTGTTCTTGTTGTCCGACCTGGGGACCCAGTTCCTCTTGATCTCCTGGATCTCCTTGGCCAACTCGGTCCACACCGACATCAGCTTGGAGAGCTCGTCCTTGTCGACCTCCACTTTGGCCTCCCGGATACCCGCGGGTGCACGCTTCTTCGACCCGTGCGCCTTCTTGTAGGCCTCCGTGTCGGCCTGGTGGATGGGGCATGTTCGGTGGTCATGGTTGAAGCCTTTCTTCCTCCCATAACACATGAAACAGCCCTGCGGGTGAGCTCGTATGAACTCCCCAAAGGACAGCGGAGGGTCGCCAATGCGGCGGGGGTCCCTCTTCTCCTTCTTCTTCCAACCCGGCTGCAGGGGCTTCCAGCTTCCCTGTTTGCTCCCCGCGTTCAGGTTGTTGGCCAAGAAGGCACAAACGGCCATCTCGGCGGGCTCATTGTCGTCCTCATCGTCGACGAGAGTCTCATCGCCGTCGGCTCCCGCTGGGTTCATGGCAGATTCCCCGCCAGATTCTTCGCCAACGTAGTTGACGTCACGGTCGCCGGGCCTCAACCCGCGGGTGTGGTGGACGTTCCGGTACTCCTTGAGCACCTCCTCTCCAACCCACTCCAGGATCTCGTCGCAGCTCATCCGCGCCGGGATAGCCTGCAGACGGATGGTCTGGCCGCTCACGTCACACTCGTCAAGGCGCCACATCACGGTCTTCTCGCGATCGCCCGAGACGGTGATGAGGAGAGCGTTCCGCAGGGAGTGCCGTTTGACATCCCGGGCCACGTTCTTCCTCGTCCAAGCCACCACGTTCGTATGATACTCTTTGGGGAGCATCATCTTGACCGTGTGGTTGGACTTGGCCCTTTTGGCTTCCTCCTTTGTGACCCTCTTGATCCATGCTTCCGGCAGCATGGAGAGCAGGTGAGCCTGCTCGTCACCCTCGTTCCAGTCCTCCACGTTGCGGCAGAAGAGGGTGTATTGCCCTCGGAAGTCTCGCCAGTCCCGTAGGCGGATCTCCCGTTCATCATGCTGAAGCTTGATGGACTTCCACCGCTTGGCAGCCACCTGCGGAGCGTCCACCCGCTCCTGCTCGTTGAGCGGCTTCCTGGCTTCCTTGAGGGTCTTGATTTTCCCCTCCTTGGTTGCCACGAAGTATAGCTCTTGGAGCACTTCCGGCAGGCGGTACCTGAACCGTCTGAAGACATATTTCTCCGCATCTGCGGGATCCATGTCCTCAATGACGGTCACCCCCCCATCCTCCAGCTTCTCCAAGAAGCGGTCGAGGTTGAGGGGGTTGCCATCGTACATGGGGGGCTTGATGTCCTTCAAGTCTTCCCACACGGCGGCATCCGCGGCCTTAGAGACCATGAACGCCGGCCGCGAGGTCGACCGAGGTTCCCATCGGCCTCTCCCACGGACTCCCACGGCTGCCACTTCCATCTCCTCCCCGGTATCTGCGTGGCTACGCCGTGGTTCCTCCATGTACGCTGAAGCTAGATGTTCACGCCGTACTCCTTCCATGTATGCCTCCTCATCACGGCGCCGGCGGCTGCGTTCAGCGGCCTCCCGTCGTACACCACGCGGCGGGGAAATGTTGAACTCCTCCAGGTCCAGGTCCAGGTCCTCACCTCCGCCGACATCCCACTCCACGTCTCCTCTGGGGACCTCATCCCTGAGTCCACCATAACGTCCACCAGCAATTGGGATTGGCTCCAGGGGCTGGTGCGGGGCGTCGGGGGCGTACAGGTGTCCGCGGTGGAGCACGGCGGTTGTGGTACTCCGCGCTGAGCCACTCATCACGCCAATCCTCACTGCCACTTCCGGGCGGCACGCGCTCGTTGCGGCGGCCAGCGCTGTAGTGAGAGGGGGCGGTGAGAGAGGGGGCACTGGCACTGGGGCGACTCCTGGGGGCTCCGCCGGGAACGTGGGGTCTGCCCGGACCTGGCCCAGGTCCCCAGCCGTCGTCCGACGAGCCAGACGAGAGGGGTGGGTGGTCGCTACCGACGCTCCCACGGCCTTCCAGCGCGTCCAGCCTCTGCTGCAGGCCGCTGATGATCTTGTTCAGCGACCTGGTCTCGCCCCTGGCGATGTCCAGCAGCTTCTGGGTGGCAGTGGCGACCTTGGCGCTCTTGACCATCTCGATCTTGGCGATGTCCAGCTCCCTCCGTGCGCGCGCGGCGACCCTGGCGATGCGAGTCATTTCGCCCTTGCCCGTGTCTACCTCGCGCTCGAGGGACTGGACCCTCCTGCGGAGGTAGACAATCCACCGCCGGGTGGCATCCGGGTCGCCGTCCCCTGGGGGGTCGTCGGGGTCCCCAGGGGGTCCTCCAGGAGGGCCTCCGCCAGGTCCGCCCGGTCCAGGGGGTCCTCCCCCGCCCGGTGGTCCGCCTCCAGGGGGTCCACTTGGTGGGCGTCCTCCAGGGGGTCCTGATGGTCCTCCGCCAGGGGGTCCCGGTGGGTCTGCGCCGGGTCGCCTCGGTGGGTCCGAGGATGGGGGCTTCTTTGTTTAGTCGAAGTCCATGTCATCATCCTCGTCCATGTTGCCCCACCTGGGCGTCTCGGTCTCGGAAGACTCCGAGCTCCGGTTAGGAGGAGGGAGATCCTCATCCTCACCTTCCGGCTCCAAGGGGACGTCTCCGCCTATTCCGCCAGCCACTCCTCGGCGATGTCGGCGGCCTCGTTCATCCCCGTCGCTGGCGGTGAAGAAGGGGTCGGAGTCGTGGGGGCGTCCGCCCGCTGGCCTCCGTGGCCTCTCGGGGGTCTTCCCCTTACCCTTCCTCCGTCGGTGGGCGGTGGGGCCACTGCTCCCACTGCTGCCTGTGTCAACCTCGTCCAGCGTCATCTTGGAGGAGGCGTCCCCTTCGAAAAGCTTTCGAAGGGTCTCCACTCGGGATTCTCCCGGGGGAGTCTCGCGGCGGAGCTTGGCCTCCGCCTCCTCCATCGCGGCGGCTGTGGCTGCGGCAGCTCGGCCTTCGGCTTCCTCCCGGGCATGAGCCGCCTTGGCTTCCCGGGCCTGCTGCAGCCGAGCCTTCTCCGCTGCCAAAGCCGCCAACTCCGCCTCCGTCTTGGCCCTCTCCTCAGCGACCTTCCGTCGCGCGGCCTCGATGGCGTCCTTCTTGGCGGCGTCCACATGGACCTTGGCCGTCGCTTCGGCCTGGGCCCTTTCCTCCGCCTCCTTCTTTGCCCTCTCTTGGGCAAGCGCCTCTTCCAGTGCCTTCACCTCGGCCTCCTTGCAGGCAATGGCCTCCTGCGTCAGGCGGGCTTCCTCGGCGGCTGCCGCCACCTCACCCTTGACCTGGGCAGTCGCTGCCTCATGGGCGGCTCCGGCCGTGAGTCCGGCCGCAATGGCCGCCACGGTCGAGGCGTGGATGGCCATGCCATGCTGCCACTCCGCAGCCTCCTGCTGGGCGATGCAGACGGCGCCCTCCATGGCAGCGTTCTGCTGCGTGGCCCGTTGCCGGGCAACCTGAAGGTTGCAGGGCACCCCACAGGCGCGCTCACAGGCGCGCGCCACGTCCCTTTGGTCGGGAGCGACGTTGCTGCTGGAGCTGGCCTGGTCGGCCGGCATCCTCCCGCGGTGGGCCGACTCCACGTCGCTGCTGGGGCCTGACTTCCTCAGGTGCAGCTGACGGGGCTTGGCCTTGGCGTGCTTGGCGACTTGGAGGAAGTCGCCAAGGCTGGTGTGGCCGGGCTGGTGACCGCCACTGGCCCGTTGGAGACTGGGGACTGGGGTCCCGCCCTTGGCGCCTTGGGCGGCTTCGGCGGCCAGGGACTCCTGGTACTCCCGCCACTTCCGGTCCCTCTTCCTGTCTCCTTGTTTAGGGTTAGGGTTAGGGTTAGGGTTAGGGTTAGGGTTAGGGTGAGGGTTAGGGTTAGGGTTAGGGTTAGGGTTAGGGTTAGGGTTAGGGTTAGGGTTAGTATTAGGGTTAGGGTTAGGGTTAGGGTTAGGGTTAGGGTTAGGGTTAGGGTTAGGGTTAGGGTTAGGGTTAGGGTTAGGGGGAATATCCTATTTTTCGCTCTACGGATCCTAGCTATCTGGGTGAACCCTGCTGCCCTGGCGATTTAACCGAACCACACCATGCATTGTCATTCAAAAGCTCATGCACTGCACCCAGCTGGGTAGCACAGCTGTGGCTAGGGTAGTCAACAGTGAAGCAAAAAAATGCACGGCGATTGCAGAGCCTCTGAGCACCCTGCAAGACAACGTGGATTATCCACGCTGAACGTGCTACCTAGTAAAGGTTCAGCCTCACGGGTGACTCTCTGGCACTAATGTGATGAGATGTTCATTGGTGGATTTGTTCCCGTAGCAATTGAACAAAAAGCCACCATGCATTGTCATTCAAAATGCATGGCACTCCCCTTGCTGGTCTCTCCGATGTTTACCACAAACCATACATACAAAAAAGGCATGTTTCTGGGTAGTTCTCCATAGGCATAGTCGGCAACCCAAGGGGCCCCTTCAGGATGTATCCACGGCTTCTGTGCCCCAAGCCAATCGCGTTGGTGAGGTCTCTGGGATCACGGCATGGACATCTGAACTCGCTTTGCCAAACCAAAACATTGTCCAGCCGCCGCAGCTCCATTAAGGTCCACCGCTTACTGGTAAAATCGGGGTAAAAATTGGGCATGTTTTTTCGCCACACAAGGAGGGTGCTGGGTATACTTTGCACTGCACCACGGCCTCCTACCACCTTCAGAATGCATTCCACTTTACAAATGCCTACCTGGTTAGCTCTTTACCACAAACCATACATACAAAAAAGGCATGTTTCTGGGTAGTTCTTCCCGGGATTCGGTTCTGAGCGGCATCAACAGGGGTACATACTTTTCCTTGAAGCAATCAAAGGGGAAGGTCCTTGGAGCAAGGTACGCAGCTGACCAGATGCCCACCACGGACTATGACAACGGATGGACACTGGTGAAGCGAAGACCACGTTCTGTTCGTGTGCCGACCGCAGCTCCATTAAGGTCCACCGCTCACTAGTAAAATCGGGGTAAAAATTGGGGATGTTTTTCGCCACACAAGGAGGGTGCTGGGTATACTTTGCACTGCACCACGTCCTCCTACCACCTTCAGAATGCATTCCACTTCACAAATGCCTTCCTCTCTATCATTACATCACATTCCAACCCATAGCGCCCCTCCATCTTAGCCAGATTCAAACCCCGCACCCGCACGGCGAGTCTGCCACACCAAGCACTACCCTGATAATACCTTCTGCAACCCACACCGCCACTCCCGGGGGTCTCTCTCCCCCCCTATCCCTCCCTCGGGGTCCCGTTCCCCCTTCCCTTTCCTCTTCCGCCATTGCGGGATGCTCCATTCCCCGCTCCAACACCAACCTGCTTAGCCAGATTCAAACCCCGCACCCGCAGGGCGAGTGTGCCACACCAAGCACTACTCTGATAATACCTTCTGCAACCCACACCGCCACTCCCGGGGGTCTCTCTCCCCCCCTATCCCTCCCTCGGGGTCCCGTTCCCCCTTCCCTTTCCTTTTCCACCATTGCGGGATGCTCCATTCCCCGCTCCACCACTAACCCGCTTAGCCAGAATCAAACCCACCACGCCAAGTGGCATGGAGATCTTTGAGAGCCTGTGGTAAGTAAAAGTGACACAACCCATACATACAAAAAAGGCATGTTTGTGGGTAGTTCTCCATAGGCATAGTCGGCAACCCAAGGGACCCCTTCAGGATGTATCCACGGCTTCTGTGCCCCAAGCCAATGGCGTTGGTGAGGTCTCTGGGATCACGGCAGGACATCTGAACTCGCTTTGCCAAACCAAAACATTGTCCAGCCGCCGCAGCTCCATTAAGGTCCACCGCTTACTGGTAAAATCAGGGGTAAGAATTGGGCATGTTTTTCGCCACACAAGGAGGGTGCTGGGTATACTTTGCACTGCACCACGGCCTCCTACCACCTTCAGAATGCACCCCACTTCACGAATGCCTTCCTGGTTAGCTGTTTACCACAAACCATACATACAAAAAAGGCACGTTTCTGGGTAGTTCTTCTCGGGATTCGGTTCGGAGCGGCGATCAACAGGGGTACATAATTTTCCTTGAAGCAATCAAAGGGGAAGGTCCTTGGAGCAAGGTACGCAGCTGACCAGATGCCCACCACGGACTGTGACAACGGATGGACACTGGTGAAGCGAAGACGACGTTCTGTTCGTGTGCCGACCGCAGCTCCATTAAGGTCCACCGCTCACTAGTAAAATCGGGGTAAAAATTGGGGATGTTTTTCGCCACACAAGGAGGGTGCTGGGTATACTTTGCACTGCACCAGGGCCTCCCACCACCTTCAGAATGCATTCCACTTCACAAATGCCTTCCTCTCTATCATTACATCACATTCCAACCCATAGTTGCTCACCCGGGATGCTCCCCTTGCTGGTCTCTCCGCTGTTTAGCACAAACCATACATACAAAAAAGGCATGTTTCTGGGTAGTTCTCCATAGGCATAGTCGGCAACCCAAGGGACCCCTTCAGGATGTATCCACGGCGTCTGTGCCCCAAGCCAATCGCGTCGGTGAGGTCTCTGGGATCAGAGCATGGACATCCGAACCCGCTTTGCCAAACCAAAACATTGTCCAGCCGCCGCAACTCCATTAAGGTCCACCGCTCACTAGTAAAATCGGGGTAAAAATTGGGGATGTTTTTCGCCATACAAGGAGGGTGCTGGGTATACTTTGCACTACACCACGGCCTCCTACCACCTTCAGAATGCATTCCACTTCACAAATGCCTTCCTCTCCATCATTACATCACATTCCAACCCATAGTTGCTCACCCGGGATGCTCCCCTTGCTGGTCTCTCCGCTGTTTACCACAAACCGTCTTTTTTCTCATCATTCATTCATGACTGACTTTGCATCACCCATGGTGAAAAACTCCATTTGGATCCCCTTCCTCGTTAACACAAATCAACCAGCCACGCAGGGACAAATCATGCAACTCGTCACAAATATATTTCCAAACTGTGCGTTACTGTTGTCAAGTTGGTCAACGGTGTCCTCTTCATTGGTCGCGCCGGCCTGCCTGTCCACTGGTCGCGCAGACTACTGACCTTACCGCAGCGGTACCCCACCTCCACCGTCAGCCAGCCTCCACATCACACCAAACCAAGTCTGCCTCCTCACCAAGGAGGCAGATCGCGGATCCCGGATCCGCTCAGGCGCGCGGGCCTGCCTGAACACTGGTCGCGCAGACTACTGACCTTACCGCAGCCGTAAGCTCCTTACCTCTGCAGCTGCCTTGTGAAACGTTTCAGCAATAACAATAACAACAAAATACTGATGATTCTCCCACCAGCTCAATGACAAAATTTTGCACCTTCAGGTTAGGATCTTCACGGCACCTTCAGGTTAGGATTAGGATTAGGGTTGGGTTCAGGCTAGGCTAGGGTTAGGACAGGCGGTTGTACAGGCTCAACAGTAGCGTAAACCTCTCATTAGACAGCGGGTCGCCCTGATTTTTGTCAGGATGCACCTTAAGAGACCGCCTTAAATAGTTTTTACGAATGGTCTTCTCATCCGCCGCCTCCCCCAGTTCCAAAATCTGTCTGTGTGTCGGCGTGTGCTGTGAGTGTCATTTGAGTGTTCGCGCGTGCTGTGACTTTCATGTGAGTGTCGGCGCGTGCTGTGAGTGTCATTACTTTGTTCGCCAAACCACAGCACAGCACACCACACCACCACACCGCACCACACCACAGCACCACACCACACCAATGGTTTCTGATGCACAGGGTGTCAAAGCCGAGATCGCAATGAGAGTGAATGAGAAGATGAGCGAAGTGAGCAACCACTATCATTGACTGGCCGGATTTCAATGCTGTGGAAGGCAGTACTCCGTTGCTATTCTCTCCCGAGTTGACTGTATGCAGAGAACCAAGGTCCCCTGGAAACCAACGAAAGTCCCGTCGCCTCGCAACCACTCGATGTGCGACACACTGGACCGCAAAGCCCCGCAAGCACGGAATCGTTCGAAAGTCCGACGGATTTGGTGACACGTAGGACCACAGGCCCTTCCACCGACCGCAACACCTGTGAACCCCTGCCCCAGCCCCTTCCATATGCTCACAACACAATTGCCTCCTATTGTCCACACACACCCCTGTGTCGTGTGAAGGCCATGGTGTGAAGAAGTTATGATTCTTATTCAAACCTGCATTCTCCCCACTAGGGGTGCTTTGGTTGTTTATCCACAATTTCAAGTGGCTCAGGCTCATTCAGAACCTTTCCCAGTCCCTGCTCACCCTGTTGCCGTTGTTGTTACAGTACAGATGCGCTGCTGTTTACTGCCACCTGCTCCTTTGCTGTGCACCATCCAGATGTTTGACGAGTCTTGGTCTGAAAACATTGGGGCTCTCCCTCAGTTATTGTTGGAGAGATCATTACTGTCAATGTTGGTGCCAACATTTTTCCAGATTCAATTGACATTTTGGCGGTGAGCAGACTGAGAATGTGACAATGGGAATGCCATGCTGATTTGCTTTGTGCCAGTGTGTGTGCCAGGAATCCAGTTTTTTGAACGCTGTGCTGAAAATTCCGAAGGAGCACAATGGCTCCACCCAATTTCAGTAATCCTTGACAGTTTTCCTGCAGTAGGTTTCTTGCATATGTTGTATTTTTTTTTGTTTGATGCCAGTGCTCAGAGTGTATTGCATGACTACCCCCCTTTCCCCCGCCCGCAGACCGGGCGTCCGCGCATGGCTAATGCGTATGGCCATACTACTGGGAACACACCTGAATCCGTCCGATTTCAGAAGTTAAGCCTGGTCAGGGCCAGTTAGTACTGAGATGGGAGACCACTTGGGAACACTGGGTGCTGTACGCTTTTTTATTGCCCCTTTTCCGGCACCCCCCCCCGCGGTGCACCCCACGTCCCCCCTCCAATCCGCTTCCTCCCCTCCCTCCCAACCTGCTGCACACATGGCGCATGTGCCACTGCGTGCCGCCATGCTCCCGGCGGCCCCCTTCCACGCCAACCCGCCGCCTGCGCCGTCTTGAGCTCATTTCAGGATATGGGTGACTCGGTAGGATCTGCCCGTTCCTAGACAGGCAGATCCTACCGAGTCCGGTTAGGAACGGGCAGAGCCTACCGAGTCGGTAATAGTCACCCATATCCTAAGATGAGCTATTGACACAATAAGCCCCCCCTATTTCGGGGTTGCTGAGTCCAAAACGTCACTCATATTGCAAATCCGAGACAGTGGCGTCGAGCTATGGGGGAGGGGGGTCTTAACGAGCGGTGGGGGGTCCGAAAAACCCCCCTGCCAACATACGTGCGCGTGAAAAAGCTGCCACGCACACGTGATGCCACGCACACGCTGACAGAGGTACACTTTCTGAGTGTCTATTTTTTTTTCGGTATATACTTGCTCCTTTGTATGCAGCTTTGGTGCTTTCAGCGCCACTTTGTGGAGGCCAATGGGCCAATCTCCTTCCAACAAAGTGCTTCCCACTTGGCATGTACGTTCGAACCATTTTCTGGTTGATAAAGCTGGGCCGCACAAAAAACCTCAATTGATGAGGCATGGATTGCAAGTAGAAAGCTTTGTACATTGGCAAAAGCATGGGATGCAAGAACGACATGTTTGAAAGGGGTATAATCAGGATGGGCATGGCCAATGAATGGCTTTCCTGATTAATCAGTAAAAAATGGTTCCAAAGTTAAGTAGAAGGCAAAAAAACCATAAGTAGACGCGGCATGGAATGTAAGGCGAAAGCAGCTGTGCTTTGTCAAAAAGCATGGGCTGTAAAAAACAACATGTTTGAAAGGGTTCAGAAATAGAATTATGGGCCGATCTCCTTCCAAAACCAAAGTGCTTCCCACTTGGCATGTACGTTCGAACCATTTTCTGGTTGGCATGGAATGTTTGATTGGATAATTTTCCCATTCGCGAAGTAGGGTCGGCATGGTTTTGAACCATTCAGATTGCGGAGTGGCAAAAACAAACATAAAAAAAAAGACTAGGCATGGAATGCGAATTGAAACCTATTTTGCACTGGCAAAAGTGTGGCCTGCAAAAACAACATGTTCGAAAGCTTCCGAATAGCTTGGGTATTGAACGTATGATTGGAGCTAGATAAGGGGCAGGGTGCGTCAGGATGTCGTCAGGAAGGCGTCAGGATGGCGTCATGATGGCGGCAGGAATGTTTCACGTATGCGTCAGGAAGCGTCAGGGTAGCGTCAGGATGGCGTCAGGATGGCGTCAGGAAAGTGTGAGGAAAGCGTCAGGATGGCGTCAGGATGGTGTTAGGGAACGTCAGGATAGTCCAATCGCGTCAGGAATGCGTCAGGATGCGTCAGGATGGCGTCAGGATGGCGTCAGGATGGCGTCAAGATGCGTCAGAATGGCGTCAGGCAGGCATCAGAGGTGTGTCAGGGTAGTGGTGTAGGCGTTAGGAGCACGTCACGATGCATCAGGATGCGTCAGGAAGGCGTCAGATTGGCGTCAGGAAGGCGTTAGGATAATTTAGCGTCAGGATGGCGTCAGGATGACGTCAAACGACACGGGGCCCGAATCAATTGTCCGCGGGACAACTGATTGCCGCCTGTGGTAAAACTGGCCATGAAACGAACAATGAAGTTGCTGCGGTCAACGGCTAAAAAAAGAAAATGCACAATCGTCCAGCGGACTTTTCAAAATTGTCCGAAAGAATCGTCAGTGGGACAACTCATTGCAGCCTGTGGTAAGTAAAAGTGGCTGTGAAACAACGAATAAAGTTCTGTCCGTCAAATGCTACGAAAGACAAATCGTCTGACGGACAATAAAAAATTGTCCGACGGACAATTTAAAATTGTCCGTCGGACAGAAAACAATCGTCTGCGGAACAGCTGATTGCAGCCTGTGGTAAAACTGGCTATGAAACAAGCAAGGAAGCTGTGTCCGTGAACGGCTAAAAAATGGAAAATCGTCCGACCGTCGATGTCGAAATGTCCGACAGAAAATGCACAATCGTCCAGCGGAAATTTCAAAAATTGTCCGAAAAAAAACGTCAGCGGGACAACTCATTGCAGCCTGTGGTAAGTAAAAGTGGCTGTGACACAACGAATAAAGTTCTGTCCGTCAAATGCTACGAAAGACAAATCGTCCGACGGACAATAAAAAATTGTCTGACGGACAATTGAAAATTGTCCGAAAAAAATCGTCAGCGGGACAACTCATTGCAGCCTGTGGTAAGTAAAAGTGGCTGTGAAATAACGAATAAAGTTCTGTCTGTCAAATGCTACGAAAGACAAATCGTCCGACGGACAATAAAAAATTGTCCGACGGACAATTTAAAATTGTCCGTCGGACAAACGGATAAGGTTCTGTCCGTCAAAGGCTACGAAAGACAAATCGTCCGACGGACAATGAAAAATTGTCCGACGGACAATTTAAAATTGTCCCAAAAAAATCGTTAGCGGGACAACTCATTGCAGCCTGTGGTAAGTAAAAGTGGCTGTGAAACAACGAATGAAGTTCTGTCCGTCAAATGCTACGAAAGACAATTCGTCCGACGGACAATAAAAAATTATCCGACGGACAATTTAAAATTGTCCGAAAAAAATCGTCAGCGGGACAACTCATTGCAGCCTGTGGTAAGTAAAAATGGCTGTGAAACAACGAATAAAGTTCTGTCTGTCAAATGCTACGAAAGACAAATCGTCGGACGGACAATAAAAAATTGTCCGACGGACAATTTAAAATTGTCCGTCGGACAAACGGATAAGGTTATGTCCGTGAAAGGCTACGAAAGACAAATCGTCCGACGGACAATAAAAAATTGTCCGACGGGCAATTTAAAATTGTCGGAAAAAAATCGTCAGCGGGACAACTCATTGCAGCCTGTGGTAAGTAAAAGTGGCTGTGAAACAACAAATAAAGTTCTGTCCGTCAAATGCTACGAAAGACAAATCGTCCGACGAACAATAAAAAATTGTCCGACGGACAATTTAAAATTGTCCGTCGGACAAAAGGATAAGGTTAGGGGGGTTAGGGTTAGGGTTAGGGTTAGGGTTAGGGTTAGGGTTAGGGTTAGGGTTAGGGTTAGGGTTAGGGTTAGGGTTAGGGTTAGGGCTAGGGTTAGGGTTAGGGTTAGGGTTAGGGTTAGGGTTAGGGTTAGGGTTAGGGTTAGGGTTAGGGTTAGGGTTAGGGGGAATATCCTATTGTCCGTCGGACATTTTGTTTTTGGTTTTTTTTTTACCCTATGGATCCTAGCTATCTGGGTGAGCCCTGCTGCCCTGGCGATTGAACCGAACCACACCATGCATTGTCATTCAAAAGCTCATGCACTGCACCCAGCTGGGTAGCACAGCTGTGGCTAGGGTAGTCAACAGTGAAGCAAAAAAATGCACGGCGATTGCAGAGCCTCTTAGCACCCTGCAAGACAACGTGGATTATCCACGCTGAACGTGCTACCTAGTAAAGGTTCAGCCTCACGGGGGACTCTCTGGCACTAATGTGATGAGATGTTCATTGGTGGATTTGTTCCCGTAGCAATTGAACAAAAAGCCACCATGCATTGTCATTCAAAATGCATGGCACTC
>CAXIWF010000788.1:0-5000 GCA_964036045.1 Eutreptiella sp. 'Long Island Sound 2002'
CCATAGGCCGGGTTTTGCACTGGTCTACTTATTGAGTTCCTCGGTTCTGATGGTGTCTGCTCATGGTGGTTTGGTTTGCTGTCTACAGAATATTTTTTCGGACTTTTGTTTGACTTCACTTTCAAAATTTCTGACTTTCAGTTACGGCGTGGCTCATTGCCACTTTTGAATCCTGGTTGGGGGCTTTTAGTAGCCTTGGGCCAGCCAAAAAACTGTGCCACATCCATAGTGCGCAAACAACCAAAAAAGCACGTAATGTTAGATACAACTCGGCTTGCAAGCGCTAACTTGTCCCTCTCTCAAAATGGAAGGTATACTCGTCAATGCACATGTGTGCAATCAGAACATACACAGTTCTGTCAACGGCAGAAGCGAGTTCCAACTTGCCGTATGCATGAAAATTGAGGTAGTGCATGTGCAGCCACATGGGCTACCAAGAGCCTCCGGCCAGGATGGAAAAGCGGCAATGAGCCACTCTGTGACTTAAAGTCAAAAAATATCAAAGTTGACTCAAGTAGAAGTGTCACAAAAAGATCTTTTAGTTGGCGAACCAAAACCACCATGAGTAGACACAATTAGGGCCAAGATGCTCAAAAGCTAGACCAGTGTAAAAATTAAATTATGGATCGAGTCTGTAACGTCCAAATCAAGGCTGCGCGTCGGTTGAAGCCCAGCCGCAAGTGCTGGCCACAAAGGACCAAAAGGCACCACCCCTTCACGGTTAAAAAATTTGGCACACTCCTTCTGTTGAGTTCCTCGAAAAATAAACTCTTACACGAAGTCCAAGCCGCCAACAACACCACCGGATGAGAGTGATGCTGGTCAGAGCTGCAAAATGGCAGTGGCAAATGTTTGCGCCTCTCTTTTGACGAACAACTGACCCTCTGTTGCCGTTCCCTGCATGGCCTGCCTCCAAACAAGTTGAGTGGACCGTGCCCCTTCCACGGCAAATGATATTGACGGCGCCTTTCCCACAGAGGATTCCCTTGACGGCGCCAGAGCCGCTGTCCATGTCGTACACAATTCAACATTGATACCGTGACGCATGGAAAAAAAAAGTCGTAATATCAGACCTCCAGTTGCTGTTGCCCATTCGTCAATTCTAGAGCTGCAAGCAGCGTCCGTCAAGCCGTCCGTCTTGACCCCCAGCTTAAATGAAATTCTTGTAAAAAGCAACTCCGGATTCAAAGCCAAACCTACGGAAGGCAACGAACAAAAGCACAAATCTTTGCTTTGACAAGACATGACAAGACAAATCAGAAAAAAATATTTGTCTTCATTAGGAACACCCTTTGGATGATGACTTTTACGGACAATGATAAACACCACATGGCGGAGGATTTCAATAGGCAACAATGTTTAGCAAACCTTTTAAAAATACATGATTGTCGAATCGGATGATAGGCAAGAAATATTTTTCCACCACTGTTGAACCTCAACGTAAATCACGTAACGCGGTGTTACAAATTGACAAAAGAATATCCAAAATGGTTACACTCCAAACTGATGTGGTTTGAAAACTACCAGACGTGCCATCCCAATTTTGGAAGAACACATAGCTTCCAAAAGCAACAAGGGCTCAATATTTCTATTGAAAAGAACAAGAAAACAATTGGCAAAATTGTTTTCCATGGAATGCACAAATACACTCTGGCAGAATACCTTTGACCCAACACCTTTGGGGACGTGTTATTTATGGGAGTGATTGGAATTGCAATGCTCCTTTGTCAACACACTGCAACTTGCACAATTTTCACCACGCCTCGCAACCTTTCGACATCCGTTCACGCGATGCACATACAGCACACCATCGATGTAAAACAAAACTTTGATTGTGCATTTGGCAGTTTTAATGCAAAACGACGCGGTGGTAATTTGAGGGTCACACTCTTTCCTTCTACGCTCATCGAGGATCACTGTGAGATGGAACCTTTGGAATGATGGAGCAGGTCCTGTTTTTCAGTGGCTTCTTATCTTTAGCTTTCTTTTTTCAGTAGAGTGGCTTGGTGTTGGCTCCTCTGATCTCAGCCTGGTGTAGGGGAGAAACTGTGTTCAAAGATTCGTACGGACCACTGCTGCAATCCACAAACTGAACATGGCAATGGCATAGTCATGCATGGCCAACATATGCTGTGTCGACGCAGAAGAATGGCACAAGTATAGCAGGCTGTGCTTTCAACTGTCCTCATTTTCACACACTCTGAACAAAATTGTTGCTATGGAATTTGGATGTAGTTTTTCTCCTCCTGGGAGAGAATTTGTACTCGGTGTTTTTTTAGTGTGGAATTGAAACATAAAAAGCTTGTAGCATTTGAAAAATTTGGAATGTGCAATAGCAACCTGAACACTATTACTCCTCATAACCTTTGCCCCACCATCCCTCACACCCTCACACTTAAAAGCCCCTCCACAACAAAAACCTGGAGCCGGGTCATCCCTGTCATACCGGGTTCTGACTGAGCAGCAACAATTCCACAACTCTGCCTCAGGGCACTGAAAGCCTGCAGACCCTGAGCCGATGCTTATTCCATCAATCAATTGGTATCGGACGAAGATTCAGGCCTCCTGTTCAGTAGCCCACTCCAGGGCCAGCCCTCTGCAGTAGCCCCCCCCCAACTCCATACAAGTCTTTCATGTGTCTTCCACTGTGCTCATTGTGTGTGGTCACCAGGACTTCTTCCTTTGTGCTTGAGCAGGACATGTGAACAGCTTATGGAATAATAATACAGATGCTTTGCCCACCAGCGACAGTTGCTGCTCCCCTGACAGCAAGTCATGGTACGGTACAAAAAAAAAGCCCGCAGATTAGGAACCCCCCCCCCCCATGTACCTCACCATGTGTGGGGTTTTCGTCCACACCTGGGTTTTTTTTTGGGGGGGTTGTCACGAAGGGGGGGGGGGGGGTGTTGGGGGGGGTTGTGACCAGGTGACCGGGGTTTTTTCTGTCCATATAGCGGGGTTTTTTTGTCCACAGGGGGGGGGGGGGTTGTGCACTGGCATGGGGTTTTTTCTCTCTTTTCTAGGTAGCCCATGGTTTCCAGGAGGGCTTCTTAGGAGGTGCAAACCTACGCCTGTGCGCTGTTAGCCGAGCAACAGCATGTGCAGGGACTGTAGGGGGATCAGGATACAACAGGGTTAGAGCTACGATTAGATCACTACTGTACTGCACAAAAGCGCAGTGCACATTACAATGTCAATCGACCCCTGTTCGGCTTGCTTTGCAATGTGCCAACAGTGGGCTGGGGTGCCACATTGGGGCACATGGGACGAGGGATAGACACCAGGGCATGAAGAGCACCCAGAAAGTAGGGTTTTGGGATTGAGAAGAGGGACACAGAATGCAGGGGTTTGAAAGGCAGACTGTTGTGAATGATGCGCTGTGCCCGCGCTGTGCTCGTGCTGAGCGAAAAGCAGGCATTATTGGACGAAAAATTCGTGCTTGTGCTTGCGGTTGTTTCAGCCTCCAATTTGGATTGTATACCAACCCTACATGATTTTGGTGGCTCTTGTTTTATCAGGAACCTGCATTGGTCAACATCGTGTGATTGTCCGGAGTGATTGGAGCAATACTGTGGTTTTTCGTTTACAACGGTGGGGTTTGGTGTTGCAGACCACAGCAACTCCTGGTGCACCAAGGCAATCGGCAGCTAAATTACTAAGGCGCTCACTGACAAACTTGACCAGTTGGGGTGGGGGTTACTGCCAAACACCTTTGCTCGGCAATTGTTGGGAGGCTAGCTGTTTCTTTCACGGATGACAAGTGGCTGATGACCGCGAGCACTTAGCCGCTAACCTCCAACGAAAAGAAATTCCTTAAACGCCACCCTCAGAAACCAATACCACTGGTGCCTTCAAGACAGCCCTGGCAGTGGCAGAGGTTGTTTATGTTGGGGTGAGCCTGCCCAGCTTTTGATCCAGCATCATCCTTCCGAGGTCTGTCTGGTTGCGATTTAATGCACATCAAATCTCCAGCATTGCAGTGGTGGCATCCCCATTCTGTGCAGGTGCTCACTAGCAGGAGTGCAGTCAAATTGCAGCGGGTTCTTCGTCAGGTCACCTGAAATGTTGCTGGCAGGGTCATGTGGCTGCAAGACATGGGTGAATGGATGACCAGAAGCCTGTGCGTGCATGCATGCACCACGTGTTGTCAGAAGGTTCTGCGGTCTTGAAAGCCTGAAAAGGGTCCTTTTGCGTGCTGCACATGCTGCCCCTGCCCCAAAAAAAGAATAAGAACATTCACCTCTCCTTATGGTGCATCCTCCAGAGATCCCCCCAACCCACACCCAAAACTCCATTTTTGGGCTTTTCAGAGGAACGATAATCCACAGGTCATATTCATTCTGCTTCAAGTGCCTGCAAATGAACAGAAACTGCATGTTCTCATGGTGATGGTGCTCTTGTTTTGTTGGAGGGTTTGAGTGTCTCATTGTGTGCTAGGGCAGCTGTCATGAGGAAAGAAGCAAAGCAGCCGGAAAACTGTGAATGATGCTCTGTTGACACCACGGCTCTCCGCCACACAGACTGCGGCACGCCAGTCCTTGCCTGCCCAATTGGAGGCAGACGGCAATACTTTGCTTGATGCCAACAAAAAAGAGACCATGTCCCATTGCTTTGCAGCCCAAATTGGTACCATTCTCCTTAAAATACAGTGAAAAGCAGCGGACGAATAACAACTGCCGCTTCATCATGGGATGCCCTGAGGCAACTGCCAACAAACGTCACCCAGCCATCGGTTGACCATCAACTGTCGGCGGCTGGCGACCAACCGTCGTGGGCTGGGGGGTAATCGCCGGCAGTTGGCAATTAATGGCCGGCGGTTGAATGTTGGCCGCTGGTGGCCCAACGTTCTTTAAACAACAGCAACATCATCGTTAACAACAGCATCAACCAAAACAACAGAACAACAGCATCATCATGATTAACAACAACCGCAGCAACAACAGCAACAACAACGACAGCAACACCCCCACCACCACCACCAACAACAATAACAGCGACAA
>CAXIWF010000788.1:7500-11662 GCA_964036045.1 Eutreptiella sp. 'Long Island Sound 2002'
ATCCGTGCTGAACAGTCCATTGCTGTCCGAACTATGTAGTACGTCTTCATCGCACCATTGGCTTGGCCTGAGTCCCCCCCCCCCGCTCGAGTCCACATTGGAGGTTACTTGGAACCCTCCGCCTCTTCCATGGGCTCCAAGCCCAAAGCCCCACTGGTCACCCGCCGCCGAGCATTTTATTCGGATGCTGCAGACGCCCTTGGGAGCGCGAGGTCATCCCGTGTTCATTGCCCCTGGCATTAAAGTGCAAGGGCACCCACCATAACGGCACCTGTTCACCTGTTTGTCCACGCAGCCACAGGATCTGCTCCCACAAATCTCGATGTCCCACCTCCCCTGAAGACGTGCGCCATCCACGCCAACGCAAGCGCGATGACCACTCCGTAATAGCTGTGAAAACACACTCTGAACCACCATCAGCCGTGCTGCTCCCTGATGCAGCAGCGCATGCAAGACCCCCTGCAACCCCCACCCCTCGACTGATGCTCTGCCGTTCATGTGGCGGGACGTGTGCCGCAAAGTTTCGGGAGTCGCCCCCCCATACCACACGCCGTAGCCGGCTTGCATTCCCCCCCCGCACCTTTTTGGGCGACCCATCCTTGTACGCCACCGTCCACCCCTCTTGCACAAACCCTTCCAACTCCCACAGGAGCCGTTTCTTGTACTCTCCCCACTGGAGGCGTTGCTTGGCCATAGAACAGTGGAAAGTTCAGCAATAGGTCCCCACCGACAGACCTATGCCCTCATTCAGCAAGTATCACGCGGCGGAGCCGCGACACACATTGTTCGTGCTGTCCAGCAAGGCGCCGTCAGGCGCCACCACACATTGTCCCATCGGTCCAGAAAGGCGCCTCTGGCGCCACCTCCGGTTAGTTTATGGTCAGGCACGTGCCTTTAGGCCACGTATCAGGAAGTCTTGATTACCCTCCTGCCCTTACGCTTCCGGCTGTCACTGACATCCGTACTGTAATCTGTGTCCCACACCCCCATGTTACCAAACTCCTGCGCCCTCTCCCGTGCCCGATCACTGACATCAGTGGAGAATCCGCCCCCGGACAGCTCTGCTGATGACACGGACAACACCTCTTCGTCTTCCGACGTCCCCGCCCCCGAATCCTCCCCTGTGTCCGGATCGGATAGTGGCTCGGTTTCTACCATTGGTTCCAACCCCAGCTCGTCCCACTCCGCGACCCTGCGTCGCTTGGATAGCGGCAACAGATTGTTTGGGTGTAGTTCTCTCCCCCTCTCCGCGAGCGCATCTGCCGCCTCGTTCCCCGGCACCGCCAAATGTGAGGGTACCCATCGCAGTCGTACGTCCCCACCCGCGGACTCCCGCAGCCACAGGATTGCCTCCCACAGGTCCCGATGCCCCACCTCCCCTGTTGAGCAGCGCCAGGCATGTCGGCGCCACTTGGGCGACCACTCCACTACCCCTTTATACACGTACTCGGAGTCCAACACCACTACCATGCGTTCCCCTGGTCGCCGGTCCTGGAGCGCTCGCAGGACTCCTCTCAACTCCCCCCGACTGATGCTCTGGCGCTCGTGTGCCGGGACACAGGCATGACAGTTGCGGGATGAGCCCTCCCCAAACCACACCCCATACCCTGCCTGCATCCATCCCCTTACCCGCTTTGCTGACCCATCGGTATACACCACCTCCCACCCTTGTGCCTGCATGTCCCCCAGCTCCTTCAGCAGTGTCGCCTTGTACCCCCCCCACTTTGCCTCCTTCTTTTGAAGCGGATCGAGCTGCGTGGATGGCGTGTGGGCTGTTGTGGGTGCCTGAGGCGCCTTCCAAAACATCGTCCGGGACTCCCCCCACGCCTGCAACTGTGCGATGAGGTGCTGCAGATCCGATCTACTGCATGTTACGCTCACTGCGCCAACTCTCCAGCCCCGCCACCCACAGCGCCACAAAGTCATGCAGGGACACCTGTTGCCGCTGATATTTAACCTCACAGCGCAACCGCCACTGTGCCCGCAAGCCTGCCCATAGCACCAGGCCTTGCGTGTTTTGGAGGGACAACAGAGGCTCGTCCAGCAGGAGGCGACTCGGTTCCAGTGCCCCCCCCTCCCGCTGTACCAGGCCAAAGGCCTTGTGTACCGTATCAAACATGAATCCCGAAAAATGGCAGTTCTTCAGCACATGCCGATGGTCTTCCAACCTCCCGTCCATCGGGCACAAATTCCCCCCCAGTCGTTCTTGTCGCACTCCTACTGGCAGCTTGCGCCAGAGTACCCGCTTTATGAAATCCAAGTCCCATTTTGGGAGATGTAGTTTGTTGTAAACGCGCCACACGTCTGGTGGCTGTCGCGCCTTGGGGCGCGTGCGCTGTTGCAAAAAAAGCAGCATGCGCTGTTTGGTCCACTGCACTCCCCACTGCTCTGGAGGCGTTGCTTGGACAAGGGGGGGGGGGGGGGGAGTGGCCACGACGAGGCCTCTACATGCGGAGGGTGATGGCTCCGCCCAGGCAATTCCCCCGGACCGGTCGCGGTGCTGGTGCACGGGCGGCGAGTTTACAGAAACGCAGAGGGTCTGGGAGGGAGGGGGGGAAGCAATGACGGGAGTGGAGAGGGTTGGACCTCCGCTGCCCTCTCATGGGACGGGTCTGGCAGGGAGCCGTTGCCGGCGTGCTCCCCGGCCTCCAGCTCCATGTGGAAGCCGTCGTGGAACGGGATGTAGTCGGGCACGAGGAATCGATAGAACACCCACGACCGCGTCAGCCGCTTGTGGTGCTTGACCTTGAAGGTCAGGCCGTGGAAGGAGAAGCCGCAGCCTCTTTCACACACGTGGCAGCTGTGGCCGCAGCTGAAGAGGTCCTCCATCCCGGTCCCCATCAACTGCCGCATACGGGACGGAGGAAAACAGGGGGTTTAGGGTTTGTTGGCAAAAAAGTGTTAGTTACACTCACCCAGAAAAGTCCGGCGCGTGACGACAGTTGGCCAACAGCGCCGTGCTTGGCGGCGGTTGGGCGGTTGCCCAAATGCAGCAGTTGCCACTGAAATGGCAGCAGTTGGCGGTCACGAGCCGGCGCTTGGCGGGAACCAACATGTTGCAACTGCCGGCGCTTGGCCAGTAGCCGCTGGCCCGGAGGGCCGTCGTTCAGGACCATCCAGGCCACAGCTTAACGTTACAGGGGGGCGGGGGTGGAATGGCTGCCCCGCTCCTCAGCCTGACCCCCCCCCCCCCCCCGGGTGGTGGGGTGTAATGGGCGCGCATGCCCAGAGCGAGAGCGCGAGTCCTGTAGCTTAGGATGTGTTGCATGAGTGCAGAAATGGTATTTACCCAACAAAGATTATGAGATTCTGGCGATCTAAGGAGTGATTTTGGTATTGGCGCTCATGTCCATTGCCTGATTTGCGTCGGAGATAACAGCCAGAGTCATGCCTTACATGGGGGGTCGACCAACTCGTAGAGCGCCCAAAACGGAACACGAAGAACAAGAGCACCTCAGACTTGCCAAAAAACTGTCCCTGATCAGTCACTTACTGATGTGAGGTGTAGTGTAGTATTTGCTCTGAAGCCAAATCACCAACACTGTCTGAGAAATCAGAATCATCAGACTCACGATGCCTCATGCGAATCACAACAAGAACCACTCTGCCAGTAAAAAATAAGAGTAGCCTTCCCATCACACAATCATAGCCTCAACCCACAGCAGACCCAGGCCTGACTCAAACCCAGACCCACACCCTGAAAGTTCCATCACCCCACCCGAGCGGGGGGAAGGGGGGGGGGGGGGGGTTGGCCAAAAGTGGCTGACGGCCAAAGCGGATTAGTGGCGGAAATTACCTTTTCCCCGAGGGGGGGGGGGGGGGCAGGGTGGGTTGTGGCCTGGGACTGTCCTTCATGGCATTGGCTCCTTAAACACAGCATTGGGTGGTCGGGGGTGTCAATGCACGCCTGGTGCCCAGTACCATGCCTTTGGTGTGCCCTGCTTTTCGGTTGTGGGGTGGGGTGGAGGGTTGGGGGGGCCATAAAGGCTGAGTAAGTGTGCCGGTTGGTAGTTCCGGGTGTGCGCACCGGTTTGGGTGTTCATGAGGAACTTGGCGCCATGGCATTTGGGGGAGGAGAGAGTGGGTCAGGTATCCCTCTGCTCACGCATCCTCTGCCGCCCCTTAGCGACAGTCCCACGCCGGCGCCGCCATTCAGCCATTC
>CAXIWF010000789.1:0-134081 GCA_964036045.1 Eutreptiella sp. 'Long Island Sound 2002'
CAATATTTTTTCAAAAATTTTCCAATATTTTTTTCAAAAATTTTCCAATATTTTTTTCAAAAATTTTCCAATATTTTTTCCAAAATTTTTTCAAAAATTTTCCAATATTTTTTCCAAAATTTTCCAATATTTTTTCCAAAATTTTTTCAATATTTTTTTCAAAAATTTTCCAATATTTTTTCCAAAAATTTTCCAATATTTTTTCAAAAATTTTCCAATATTTTTTCCAGAATTTTTTCAAAAATTTTCCAATATTTTTTCCAAAATTTTCCAAATTTTTTTCAAAAATTTTCCAACATTTTTTTCAAAAATTTTCCAATATTTTTTTCAAAAATTTTCCAATATCTTTTTCAACTATTTCCAATATTTTTTCCAAAATTTCTTCAAAAATTTTCCAATATTTTTTCCAAAATTTTCCAATATTTTTTCCAATATTTTTTCAAAGATTTTCCAATATTTTTTTCAAAAATTTTCCAATATTTTTTTCAAAAATTTTCCAATATTTTTTCCAATATTTTTCAAAAATTTTTTCCAAAATTTTGTCAAAAATTTCCCAAAATTTTTTCAAAAATTTTCCAACATTTATTCCAAAATTTTCCAATATTTTTTCCAATATTTTTTCAAAAATTTTCCAATTTTTTTTTCCAAAAATTTTCCAATATTTTTTTCAAAAATTTTTAAACATTTTTTCAAAATTTTCCAATATTTTTTCCAATATTTTTTCAAAAATTTTTTCCAAAATTTTTTCAAAAATTTCCCAAAATTTTTTCAAAAATTTTCCAATATTTTTGCCAAAATTTTCCAATATTTTTTCCAATATTTTTTCAAACATTTTCCAATATTTTTTCCAAAATTTTCCAATATTTTTTCCAAAATTTTTTCAATATTTTTTTCAAAAATTTTCCAATATTTTTTCCAAAAATTTTCCAATATTTTTTCAAAAATTTTCCAATATTTTTTCCAGAATTTTTTCAAAAATTTTCCAATATTTTTTCCAAAATTTTCCAATATTTTTTCCAAATTTTTTTCAAAAATTTTCCAACATTTTTTTCAAAAATTTTCCAATATTTTTTTCAAAAATTTTCCAATATTTTTTTCATAAATTTTCCAATATTTTTTCCAAAATTTTCCAATATTTTTTTCCAAAATTTTTTCAAAAATTTTCCAATCCTTTTTCAAAGATTTTCCAATATTTTTTTCAAAAATTTTCCAATATTTTTTTCAAAAATTTTCCAATATTTTTTCCAATATTTTTTCAAAAATTTTTTCCAAAATTTTGTCAAAAATTTCCCAAAATTTTTTCAAAAATTTTCCAACATTTATTCCAAAATTTTCCAATATTTTTTCCAATATTTTTTCAAAAATTTTCCAATATTTTTTTCAAAAATTTTCCAATATTTTTTCAAAAATTTTCCAACATTTTTTCCAAAATTTTCCAATATTTTTTCCAATATTTTTTCAAAAATTTTTTCCAAAATTTTTTCAAAAATTTCCCAAAATTTTTTCAAAAATTTTCCAATATTTTTGCCAAAATTTTCCAATATTTTTTCCAATATTTTTTCAAAAATTTTCCAATATTTTTTCCAAAATTTTCCAATATTTTTTCCAATATTTTTTCAAAAATTTTCCAACATTTTTTCCAAAATTTTCCAATATTTTTTCCAATATTTTTTCAAAAATTTTCCAATATTTTTTTCAAAAATTTTCCAATATTTTTTTCAAAAATTTTCCAACATTTTTTCCAAAAATTTCCAATATTTTTTCCAATATTTTTTAAAAAATTTTCCAATATTTTTTCCAAAAATTTCCAATATTTTTTCCAATATTTTTTCAAAAATTTTCCAATATTTTTTTCAAAAATTTTCCAAAATTTCTTCAAAAATTTTCCAATATTTTTTCCAAAATTTTCCAATATTTTTTCCAATATTTTTTCAAAAATTTTCCAATAATTTTTCCAAAATTTTTTCAATATTTTTTTCAAAAATTTTCCAATATTTTTTCCGAAAATTTTCCAATATTTTTTCAAAAATTTTCCAATATTTTTTCCAAAATTTTCCAATATTTTTTCCAAATTTTTTTCAAAAATTTTCCAACATTTTTTTCAAAAATTTTCCAATATTTTTTTCAAAAATTTTCCAATATTTTTTTCAAAAATTTTCCAATATTTTTTCCCAAATTTTCCAATATTTTTTCCAAAATTTTTTCCAAAAATTTTCCAATATTTTTTTCAAAAATTTTCCAATATTTTTTTCAAAAATTTTCCAATATTTTCAAAATTTTTTCAAAAATTTTCCAATATTTTTTCCAAAATTTTCCAATATTTTTTCCAATATTTTTTCAAAAATTTTCGGATATTTTTTTCAAAATTTTCCAATATTTTTTCCAATATTTTTTCAAAAATTTTCCAATATTTTTTTCAAAAATTTTCCAATATTTTTTTCAAAAATTTTCCAATATTTTTTTCAAAAATTTTCCAACATTTTTTCCAAAATTTTCCAATATTTTTTCCAATATTTTTTGAAAAATTTTCCAATATTTTTTTACAAAAATTTCCAATATTTTTTCCAATATTTTTTCAAAAATTTTCCAATATTTTTTTCAAAAATTTTCCAAAATTTCTTCAAAAATTTTCCAATATTTTTTCCAAAATTTTCCAATATTTTTTCCAATATTTTTTCAAAAATTTTCCAATATTTTTTCCAAAATTTTTTCAATATTTTTTTCAAAAATTTTCCAATATTTTTTCCGAAAATTTTCCAATATTTTTTCAAAAATTTTCCAATATTTTTTCCAAAATTTTTTCAAAAATTTTCCAATATTTTTTCCAAAATTTTCCAATATTTTTTCCAAATTTTTTTCAAAAATTTTCCAACATTTTTTTCAAAAATTTTCCAATATTTTTTTCAAAAATTTTCCAATATTTTTTTCAAAAATTTTCCAATATTTTTTCCCAAATTTTCCAATATTTTTTCCAAAATTTTTTCCAAAAATTTTCCAATATTTTTTTCAAAAATTTTCCAATATTTTTTTCAAAAATTTTCCAATATTTTCAAAATTTTTTCAAAAATTTTCCAATATTTTTTCCAAAATTTTCCAATATTTTTTCCAATATTTTTTCAAAAATTTTCGGATATTTTTTTCAAAAATTTTCCAATATTTTTTTCAAAAATTTTCCAATATTTTTTTTCCAAAATTTTCCATTATTTTTTCCAATATTTTTTGAAAAATTTTTTCCAAAATTTTTTCAAAAATTTTCCAATATTTTTTCCAAAATTTTCCAATATTTTTTCCAATATTTTTGCAAAAATTTTGCAATATTTTTTCCAAAAATTTCCAATATTTTTTCCAATATTTTTTCAAAAATTTTCCAATATTTTTTTCAAAAATTTTCCAAAATTTCTTCAAAAATTTTCCAATATTTTTTCCAAAATTTTCCAATATTTTTTCCAATATTTTTTCAAAAATTTTCCAATATTTTTTTCCAAAATTTTGCAATATTTTTTTCAAAACTTTTCCAATATTTTTTTGCAAAATTTTCCAATATTTTTTCCAAGATTTTCCAATATTTTTTCCAATATTTTTTCAAAAATTTTTTCCAAAATTTTTTCAAAAATTTTCCAAAATTTTTCAAAAATTTTCCAATATTTTTTCCAAAATTTTCCAATATTTTTTCCAAAATTTTTTCAAAAATTTTCCAATATTTTTTTCAAAAATTTTCCAATATTTTTTTCAAAAATTTTCCAATATTTTTTTCAAAAATTTTCCAATATTTTTTCCAAAATTTTCCAATATTTTTTCCAAAATTTTGTCAAAAATTTTCCAATATTTTTTCCAAAATTTTCCAATATTTTTTTCAAAACTTTTCCAATATTTTTTTCAAAAATTTTCCAATATTTTTTCCAAAATTTTCCAATATTTTTTCAAAAATTTTCCAATATTTTTTTCAAAAATTTTCCAATATTTTTTCTAAAAATTTTTTCCAAAATTTTTTCAAAAATTTCCCAAAATTTTTTCAAAAATTTTCCAATATTTTTTCCAAAATTTTCCAATATTTTTTCGAATATTTTTTCAAAAATTCTCCAATATTTTTTTCCAAAATTTTCCAATATTTTTTCCAATATTTTTTCAAAAATTTTCCAATATTTTTTTCAAAAATTTTCCAAAATTTCTTCAAAAATTTTCCAATATTTTTTTGCAAAATTTTCCAATATTTTTTCCAATATTTTTTCAAAAATTTTCCAATATTTTTTTCCAAAATTTTGCAATATTTTTTTCAAAAATTTTCCAATATTTTTTTCAAAAATTTTCCAATATTTTTTTCAAAAATTTTCCAATATTTTTTTCAAAAATTTTCCAATATTTTTTCCAAAATTTTTTCAAAAATTTTCCAATATTTTTTCCAAAATTTTCCAATATTTTTTCCAAAATTTTTTCAATATTTTTTTCAAAAATTTTCCAATATTTTTTCCAAAAATTTTCCAATATTATTTCAAAAATTTTCCAATATTTTTTCCAAAATTTTCCAATATTTTTTCCAAATTTTTTTCAAAAATTTTCCAACATTTTTTTCAAAAATTTTCCAATATTTTTTTCAAAAATTTTCCAATATTTTTTCCAAAATTTTTTCAAAAATTTTCCAATATTTTTTCCAAAATTTTCCAATATTTTTTTCCAAAATTTTTTCAAAAATTTTCCAATCCTTTTTCAAAGATTTTCCAATATTTTTTTCAAAAAATTTCCAATATTTTTTTCAAAAATTTTCCAATATTTTTTCCAAAATTTTTTCAAAAATTTTCCAATATTTTTTCCAAAATTTTCCAATATTTTTTCCAATATTTTTTCAAAAATTTTCCAATATTTTTTTCCAAAATTTTGCAATATTTTTTTCAAAACTTTTCCAATATTTTTTTCAAAAATTTTCCAATATTCTTTCCAAAATTTTCCAATATTTTTTCCAATATTTTTTCAAAAATTTTTTCCAAAATTTTTTCAAAAATTTTCCAAAATTTTTCAAAAATTTTCCAATATTTTTTCCAAAATTTTCCAATATTTTTTCCAATATTTTTTCAAAAATTTTTTCCAAAATTTTTTCAAAAATTTTCCAAAATTTTTCAAAAATTTTCCAATATTTTTTCCAAAATTTTCCAATATTTTTTCCAAAATTTTTTCAAAAATTTTCCAATATTTTTTTCAAAAATTTTCCAATATTTTTTTCAAAAATTTTCCAATATTTTTTTCAAAAATTTTCCAATATTTTTTCCAAAATTTTCCAATATTTTTTCCAAAATTTTGTCAAAAATTTTCCAATATTTTTTCCAAAATTTTCCAACATTTTTTTCAAAACTTTTCCAATATTTTTTTCAAAAATTTTCCAATATTTTTTCCAAAATTTTCCAATATTTTTTTCAAAACTTTTCCAATATTTTTTTCAAAAATTTTCCAATATTTTTTCCAAAATTTTCCAAAATTTTCCAATATTTTTTCGAATATTTTTTCAAAAAATTTTCCAATATTTTTTTCCAAAATTTTCCAATATTTTTTCCAATATTTTTTCAAAAATTTTCCAATATTTTTTTCAAAAATTTTCCAAAATTTCTTCAAAAATTTTCCAATATTTTTTCAAAAATTTTCCAATATTTTTTTCCAAAATTTTGCAATATTTTTTTCAAAAATTTTCCAATATTTTTTTCAAAAATTTTCCAATATTTTTTTCAAAAATTTTCCAATATTTTTTTCAAAAATTTTCCAATATTTTTTCCAAAATTTTTTCAAAAATTTTCCAATATTTTTTCCAAAATTTTCCAATATTTTTTCCATAATTTTTCAATATTTTTTTCAAAAATTTTCCAATATTTTTTCCAAAAATTTTCCAATATTATTTCAAAAATTTTCCAATATTTTTTCCAAATTTTTTTCAAAAATTTTCCAACATTTTTTTCAAAAATTTTCCAATATTTTTTTCAAAAATTTTCCAATATTTTTTTCAAAAATTTTCCAATATTTTTTCCAAAATTTTTTCAAAAATTTTCCAATATTTTTTCCAAAATTTTCCAATATTTTTTTCCAAAATTTTTTCAAAAATTTTCCAATCCTTTTTCAAAGATTTTCCAATATTTTTTTCAAAAAATTTCCAATATTTTTTTCAAAAATTTTCCAATATTTTTTCCAAAATTTTTTCAAAAATTTTCCAATATTTTTTCCAAAATTTTCCAATATTTTTTCCAATATTTTTTCAAAAATTTTTTCCAAAATTTTTTCAAAAATTTTCCAAAATTTTTCAAAAATTTTCCAATATTTTTTCCAAAATTTTCCAATATTTTTTCCAATATTTTTTCAAAAATTTTTTCCAAAATTTTTTCAAAAATTTTCCAAAATTTTTCAAAAATTTTCCAATATTTTTTCCAAAATTTTCCAATATTTTTTCCAAAATTTTTTCAAAAATTTTCCAATATTTTTTTCAAAAATTTTGCAATATTTTTTTCAAAAATTTTCCAATATTTTTTTCAAAAATTTTCCAATATTTTTTCCAAAATTTTCCAATATTTTTTCCAAAATTTTGTCAAAAATTTTCCAATATTTTTTCCAAAATTTTCCAACATTTTTTTCAAAACTTTTCCAATATTTTTTTCAAAAATTTTCCAATATTTTTTCCAAAATTTTCCAATATTTTTTCAAAAATTTTCCAATATTTTTTCCAAAATTTTCCAAAATTTTTTCAAAAATTTTCCAATATTTTTTCCAAAATTTTCCAATATTTTTTCGAATATTTTTTCAAAAATTTTCCAATATTTTTTTCCAAAATTTTCCAATATTTTTTCCAATATTTTTTCAAAAATTTTCCAATATTTTTTTCAAAAATTTTCCAAAATTTCTTCAAAATTTTTCCAATATTTTTTCCAAAATTTTCCAATATTTTTTCCAATATTTTTTCAAAAATTTTCCAAAATCATTTTCCAAAATTTTGCAATATTTTTTCAAAAATTTTCCAATATTTTTTTCAAAAATTTTCCAATATTTTTTACAAAAATTTTCCAATATTTTTTTCAAAAATTTTCCAATATTTTTTCCAAAATTTTTTCAAAAATTTTCCAATATTTTTTCCAAAATTTTCCAATATTTTTTCCAAAATTTTTTCAATATTTTTTTCAAAAATTTTCCAATATTTTTTCCAAAAATTTTCCAATATTATTTCAAAAATTTTCCAATATTTTTTCCAATATTTTTTCAAAAATTTTTTCCAAAATTTTTTCAAAAATTTTCCAAAATTTTTCAAAAATTTTCCAATATTTTTTCCAAAATTTTCCAATATTTTTTCCAAAATTTTTTCAAAAATTTCCAATATTTTTTTCAAAAATTTTCCAATATTTTTTTCAAAAGTTTTCCAATATTTTTTTCAAAAATTTTCCAATATTTTTTCAAAAATTTTCCAATATTTTTTTTCCAAAATTTTGCAATATTTTTTTCAAAAATTTTCCAACATTTTTTTCAAAAATTTTCCAATATTTTTTACAAAAATTTTCCAATATTTTTTTCAAAAATTTTCCAATATTTTTTCCAAAATTTTTTCAAAAATTTTCCAATATTTTTTCCAAAATTTTCCAATATTTTTTCCAAAATTTTTTCAATATTTTTTTCAAAAATTTTCCAATATTTTTTCCAAAAATTTTCCAATATTATTTCAAAAATTTTCCAATATTTTTTCCAAAATTTTCCAATATTTTTTCCAATATTTTTTCAAAAATTTTGCAACATTTTTTTCAAAGATTTTCCAATATTTTTTTCAAAAAATTTCCAATATTTTTTTCAAAAATTTTCCAATATTTTTTCCAAAATTTTTTCAAAAATTTTCCAATATTTTTTCCAAAATTTTCCAATATTTTTTCCAATATTTTTTCAAAAATTTTCCAATATTTTTTTCCAAAATTTTGCAATATTTTTTTCAAAACTTTTCCAATATTTTTTTCAAAAATTTTCCAATATTTTTTCCAAAATTTTCCAATATTTTTTCCAATATTTTTTCAAAAATTTTTTGCAATATTTTTCAAAAATTTTTTCCAAAATTTTTTCAAAAATTTTCCAAAATTTTTCAAAAATTTTCCAATATTTTTTCCAAAATTTTCCAATATTTTTTCCAAAATTTTTTCAAAAATTTTCCAATATTTTTTTCAAAAATTTTCCAATATTTTTTTCAAAAATTTTCCAATATTTTTTTCAAAAATTTTCCAATATTTTTTCCAAAATTTTCCAATATTTCTTCCAAAATTTTGTCAAAAATTTTCCAATATTTTTTCCAAAATTTTCCAATATTTTTTTCAAAACTTTTCCAATATTTTTTCTCAAAATTTTTTCCAAAATTTTTTCAAAAATTTCCCAAAATTTTTTCAAAAATTTTCCAATATTTTTTCCAACATTTTCCAATATTTTTTCGAATATTTTTTTCAAAAATTTTCCAATATTTTTTCCAAAAATTTTCCAATATTATTTCAAAAATTTTCCAATATTTTTTCCAAAATTTTCCAATATTTTTTCCAAATTTTTTTCAAAAATTTTCCAACATTTTTTTCAAAAATTTTCCAATATTTTTTTCAAAAATTTTCCAATATTTTTTTCAAAAATTTTCCAATATTTTTTCCAAAATTTTTTCAAAAATTTTCCAATATTTTTTCCAAAATTTTCCAATATTTTTTTCCAAAATTTTTTCAAAAATTTTCCAATCCTTTTTCAAAGATTTTCCAATATTTTTTTCAAAAAATTTCCAATATTTTTTTCAAAAATTTTCCAATATTTTTTCCAAAATTTTTTCAAAAATTTTCCAATATTTTTTCCAAAATTTTCCAATATTTTTTCCAATATTTTTTCAAAAATTTTCCAATATTTTTTTCCAAAATTTTGCAATATTTTTTTCAAAACTTTTCCAATATTTTTTTCAAAAATTTTCCAATATTCTTTCCAAAATTTTCCAATATTTTTTCCAATATTTTTTCAAAAATTTTTTCCAAAATTTTTTCAAAAATTTTCCAAAATTTTTCAGAAATTTTCCAATATTTTTTCCAAAATTTTCCAATATTTTTTCCAATATTTTTTCAAAAATTTTTTCCAAAATTTTTTCAAAAATTTTCCAAAATTTTTCAAAAATTTTCCAATATTTTTTCCAAAATTTTCCAATATTTTTTCCAAAATTTTTTCAAAAATTTTCCAATATTTTTTTCAAAAATTTTCCAATATTTTTTTCAAAAATTTTCCAATATTTTTTTCAAAAATTTTCCAATATTTTTTCCAAGATTTTCCAATATTTTTTCCAAAATTTTGTCAAAAATTTTCCAATATTTTTTCCAAAATTTTCCAACATTTTTTTCAAAACTTTTCCAATATTTTTTTCAAAAATTTTCCAATATTTTTTCCAAAATTTTCCAATATTTTTTTCAAAACTTTTCCAATATTTTTTTCAAAAATTTTCCAATATTTTTTCCAAAATTTTCCAAAATTTTCCAATATTTTTTCGCATATTTTTTCAAAAATTTTCCAATATTTTTTTCCAAAATTTTCCAATATTTTTTCCAATATTTTTTCAAAAATTTTCCAATATTTTTTTCAAAAATTTTCCAAAATTTCTTCAAAAATTTTCCAATATTTTTTCAAAAATTTTCCAATATTTTTTTCCAAAATTTTGCAATATTTTTTTCAAAAATTTTCCAATATTTTTTTCAAAAATTTTCCAATATTTTTTTCAAAAATTTTCCAATATTTTTTTCAAAAATTTTCCAATATTTTTTCCAAAATTTTTTCAAAAATTTTCCAATATTTTTTCCAAAATTTTCCAATATTTTTTCCATAATTTTTCAATATTTTTTTCAAAAATTTTCCAATATTTTTTCCAAAAATTTTCCAATATTATTTCAAAAATTTTCCAATATTTTTTCCAAATTTTTTTCAAAAATTTTCCAACATTTTTTTCAAAAATTTTCCAATATTTTTTTCAAAAATTTTCCAATATTTTTTTCAAAAATTTTCCAATATTTTTTCCAAAATTTTTTCAAAAATTTTCCAATATTTTTTCCAAAATTTTCCAATATTTTTTTCCAAAATTTTTTCAAAAATTTTCCAATCCTTTTTCAAAGATTTTCCAATATTTTTTTCAAAAAATTTCCAATATTTTTTTCAAAAATTTTCCAATATTTTTTCCAAAATTTTTTCAAAAATTTTCCAATATTTTTTCCAAAATTTTCCAATATTTTTTCCAATATTTTTTCAAAAATTTTTTCCAAAATTTTTTCAAAAATTTTCCAAAATTTTTCAAAAATTTTCCAATATTTTTTCCAAAATTTTCCAATATTTTTTCCAATATTTTTTCAAAAATTTTTTCCAAAATTTTTTCAAAAATTTTCCAAAATTTTTCAAAAATTTTCCAATATTTTTTCCAAAATTTTCCAATATTTTTTCCAAAATTTTTTCAAAAATTTTCCAATATTTTTTTCAAAAATTTTCCAATATTTTTTTCAAAAATTTTCCAATATTTTTTTCAAAAATTTTCCAATATTTTTTCCAAAATTTTCCAATATTTTTTCCAAAATTTTGTCAAAAATTTTCCAATATTTTTTCCAAAATTTTCCAACATTTTTTTCAAAACTTTTCCAATATTTTTTTCAAAAATTTTCCAATATTTTTTCCAAAATTTTCCAATATTTTTTCAAAAATTTTCCAATATTTTTTCCAAAATTTTCCAAAATTTTTTCAAAAATTTTCCAATATTTTTTCCAAAATTTTCCAATATTTTTTCGAATATTTTTTCAAAAATTTTCCAATATTTTTTTCCAAAATTTTCCAATATTTTTTCCAATATTTTTTCAAAAATTTTCCAATATTTTTTTCAAAAATTTTCCAAAATTGCTTCAAAATTTTTCCAATATTTTTTCCAAAATTTTCCAATATTTTTTCCAATATTTTTTCAAAAATTTTCCAATATTTTTTTCCAAAATTTTGCAATATTTTTTTCAAAAATTTTCCAATATTTTTTTCAAAAATTTTCCAATATTTTTTACAAAAATTTTCCAATATTTTTTTCAAAAATTTTCCAATATTTTTTCCAAAATTTTTTCAAAAATTTTCCAATATTTTTTCCAAAATTTTCCAATATTTTTTCCAAAATTTTTCCAATATTTTTTTCAAAAATTTTCCAATATTTTTTCCAAAAATTTTCCAATATTATTTCAAAAATTTTCCAATATTTTTTCCAAAATTTTCCAATATTTTTTCCAATATTTTTTCAAAAATTTTGCAACATTTTTTTCAAAGATTTTCCAATATTTTTTTCAAAAAATTTCCAATATTTTTTTCAAAAATTTTCCAATATTTTTTCCAAAATTTTTCCAATATTTTTTCCAATATTTTTTCCAAAATTTTCCAATATTTTTTCCAATATTTTTTCAAAAATTTTCCAATATTTTTTTCCAAAATTTTGCAATATTTTTTTCAAAACTTTTCCAATATTTTTTTCAAAAATTTTCCAATATTCTTTCCAAAATTTTCCAATATTTTTTCCAATATTTTTTCAAAAATTTTTTCCAAAATTTTTTCAAAAATTTTCCAAAATTTTTCAGAAATTTTCCAATATTTTTTCCAAAATTTTCCAATATTTTTTCCAATATTTTTTCAAAAATTTTTTCCAAAATTTTTTCAAAAATTTTCCAAAATTTTTCAAAAATTTTCCAATATTTTTTCCAAAATTTTCCAATATTTTTTCCAAAATTTTTTCAAAAATTTTCCAATATTTTTTTCAAAAATTTTCCAATATTTTTTTCAAAAATTTTCCAATATTTTTTTCAAAAATTTTCCAATATTTTTTCCAAGATTTTCCAATATTTTTTCCAAAATTTTGTCAAAAATTTTCCAATATTTTTTCCAAAATTTTCCAACATTTTTTTCAAAACTTTTCCAATATTTTTTTCAAAAATTTTCCAATATTTTTTCCAAAATTTTCCAATATTTTTTTCAAAACTTTTCCAATATTTTTTTCAAAAATTTTCCAATATTTTTTCCAAAATTTTCCAAAATTTTCCAATATTTTTTCGCATATTTTTCAAAAATTTTCCAATATTTTTTTCCAAAATTTTCCAATATTTTTTCCAATATTTTTTCAAAAATTTTCCAATATTTTTTTCAAAAATTTTCCAAAATTTCTTCAAAAATTTTCCAATATTTTTTCAAAAATTTTCCAATATTTTTTTTCCAAAATTTTGCAATATTTTTTTCAAAAATTTTCCAATATTTTTTTCAAAAATTTTCCAATATTTTTTTCAAAAATTTTCCAATATTTTTTTCAAAAATTTTCCAATATTTTTTCCAAAATTTTTTCAAAAATTTTCCAATATTTTTTCCAAAATTTTCCAATATTTTTTCCATAATTTTTCAATATTTTTTTCAAAAATTTTCCAATATTTTTTCCAAAAATTTTCCAATATTATTTCAAAAATTTTCCAATATTTTTTCCAAATTTTTTTCAAAAATTTTCCAACATTTTTTTCAAAAATTTTCCAATATTTTTTTCAAAAATTTTCCAATATTTTTTTCAAAAATTTTCCAATATTTTTTCCAAAATTTTTTCAAAAATTTTCCAATATTTTTTCCAAAATTTTCCAATATTTTTTCCAAAATTTTTTCAAAAATTTTCCAATCCTTTTTCAAAGATTTTCCAATATTTTTTCAAAAAATTTCCAATATTTTTTTCAAAAATTTTCCAATATTTTTTCCAAAATTTTTTCAAAAATTTTCCAATATTTTTTCCAAAATTTTCCAATATTTTTTCCAATATTTTTTCAAAAATTTTTTCCAAAATTTTTTCAAAAATTTTCCAAAATTTTTCAAAAATTTTCCAATATTTTTTCCAAAATTTTCCAATATTTTTTCCAATATTTTTTCAAAAATTTTTTCCAAAATTTTTTCAAAAATTTTCCAAAATTTTTCAAAAATTTTCCAATATTTTTTCCAAAATTTTCCAATATTTTTTTCCAAAATTTTTTTCAAAAATTTTCCAATATTTTTTTCAAAAATTTTCCAATATTTTTTTCAAAAATTTTCCAATATTTTTTTCAAAAATTTTCCAATATTTTTTCCAAAATTTTCCAATATTTTTTCCAAAATTTTGTCAAAAATTTTCCAATATTTTTTCCAAAATTTTCCAACATTTTTTTCAAAACTTTTCCAATATTTTTTTCAAAAATTTTCCAATATTTTTTCCAAAATTTTCCAATATTTTTTCAAAAATTTTCCAATATTTTTTCCAAAATTTTCCAAAATTTTTTCAAAAATTTTCCAATATTTTTTCCAAAATTTTCCAATATTTTTTCGAATATTTTTTCAAAAATTTTCCAATATTTTTTTCCAAAATTTTCCAATATTTTTTCCAATATTTTTTCAAAAATTTTCCAATATTTTTTTCAAAAATTTTCCAAAATTGCTTCAAAATTTTTCCAATATTTTTTCCAAAATTTTCCAATATTTTTTCCAATATTTTTTCAAAAATTTTCCAATATTTTTTTCCAAAATTTTGCAATATTTTTTTCAAAAATTTTCCAATATTTTTTTCAAAAATTTTCCAATATTTTTTACAAAAATTTTCCAATATTTTTTTCAAAAATTTTCCAATATTTTTTCCAAAATTTTTTCAAAAATTTTCCAATATTTTTTCCAAAATTTTCCAATATTTTTTCCAAAATTTTTCCAATATTTTTTTCAAAAATTTTCCAATATTTTTTCCAAAAATTTTCCAATATTATTTCAAAAATTTTCCAATATTTTTTCCAAAATTTTCCAATATTTTTTCCAATATTTTTTCAAAAATTTTGCAACATTTTTTTCAAAGATTTTCCAATATTTTTTTCAAAAAATTTCCAATATTTTTTTCAAAAATTTTCCAATATTTTTTCCAAAATTTTTTCAAAAATTTTCCAATATTTTTTCCAAAATTTTCCAATATTTTTTCCAATATTTTTTCAAAAATTTTCCAATATTTTTTTCCAAAATTTTGCAATATTTTTTTCAAAACTTTTCCAATATTTTTTTCAAAAATTTTCCAATATTTTTTCCAAAATTTTCCAATATTTTTTCCAATATTTTTTCAAAAATTTTTTCCAATATTTTTTCAAAAATTTTTTCCAAAATTTTTTCAAAAATTTTCCAAAATTTTTCAAAAATTTTCCAATATTTTTTCCAAAATTTTCCAATATTTTTTCCAAAATTTTTTCAAAAATTTTCCAATATTTTTTTCAAAAATTTTCCAATATTTTTTTCAAAAATTTTCCAATATTTTTTTCAAAAATTTTCCAATATTTTTTCCAAAATTTTCCAATATTTCTTCCAAAATTTTGTCAAAAATTTTCCAATATTTTTTCCAAAACTTTTCCAATATTTTTTCTCAAAATTTTTTCCAAAATTTTTTCAAAAATTTCCCAAAATTTTTTCAAAAATTTTCCAATATTTTTTCCAAAATTTTCCAATATTTTTTTGAATATTTTTTCAAAAATTTTCCAATATTTTTTTCCAAAATTTTCTAATATTTTTTCCAATATTTTTTCAAAAATTTTCCAATATTTTTTTCAAAAATTTTCCAAAATTTCTTCAAAAATTTTCCAATATTTTTTCCAAAATTTTCCAATATTTTTTCCAATATTTTTTCAAAAATTTTCCAATATTTTTTTCCAAAATTTTGCAATATTTTGTCAAAAATTTTCCAATATTTTTTTCAAAAATTTTCCAATATTTTTTTCAAAAATTTTCCAATATTTTTTTCAAAAATTTTCCAATATTTTTTCCAAAATTTTTTCAAAAATTTTCCAATATTTTTTCCAAAATTTTTCAATATTTTTTCCAAAATTTTTTCAATATTTTTTTCAAAAATTTTCCAATATGTTTTCCAAAAATTTTCCAATATTATTTCAAAAATTTTCCAATATTTTTTCCAAATTTTTTTCAAAAATTTTCCAATATTTTTTCAAAAATTTTCCAATATTTTTTCCAAATTTTTTTCAAAAATTTTCCAACATTTTTTTCAAAAATTTTCCAATATTTTTTTCAAAAATTTTCCAATATTTTTTTCAAAAATTTTCCAATATTTTTTCCAAAATTTTTTCAAAAATTTTTTCCAAAATTTTCCAATATTTTTTCCAATATTTTTTCCAAAAAATTCCAATATTTTTTCCAATATTTTTTCAAAAATTTTCCAACATTTTTTCCAAAATTTTCCAATATTTTTTCCAATATTTTTTCAAAAATTTTCCAATATTTTTTTCGAAAATTTTCCAATATTTTTTTCAAAAATTTTCCAACATTTTTTCCAAAATTTTCCAATATTTTTTCGAATATTTTTTCAAAAATTTTTTCCAAAATTTTTTCAAAAATTTCCCAAAATTTTTTCAAAAATTTTCCAATATTTTTGCCAAAATTTTCCAATATTTTTTCCAATATTTTTTCAAAAATTTTCCAATATTTTTTCCAAAAATTTCCGATATTTTTTCCAATATTTTTTCAAAAATTTTCCAATATTTTTTTCAAAAATTTTCCACTATTTTTTTCAAAAGTTTTCCAATATTTTTTCCAAAATTTTCCAATATTTTTTCCAAAATTTTTTCAAAAATTTTCCAATATTTTTTCCAAAATTTTTTCAAAAATTTTCCAATATTTTTTCCCAAATTTTCCAATATCTTTTCCAAAATGTTTTCCAAAAATTTTCCAATATTTTTTTCAAAAATTTTCCAATATTTTCCAAATTTTTTCAAAAATTTTCCAATATTTTTCCCAAAATTTTCCAATATTTTTTCCAATATTTTTTCAAAAATTTTCCAATATTTTTTTCAAAAATTTTCCAATATTTTTTCCAAAATTTTCCAATATTTTTTCCAATATTTTTTCAAAAAATTTTTCCAAAATTTTTTCAAAAATTTTCCAATATTTTTTCCAAAATTTTCCAATATTTTTTCCAATATTTTTTCAAAAATTTTCCAATATTTTTTCCAAAAATTTCCAATATTTTTTCCAATATTTGTTCAAAAATTTTCCAATATTTTTTTCAAGAATTTTCCAAAATTTCTTCAAAAATTTTCCAATATTTTTTCCAAAATTTTCCAATATTTTTTCCAATATTTTTTCAAAATTTTCCAATATTTTTTTCCAAAATTTTGCAATATTTTTTTCAAAACTTTTCCAATATTTTTTCCAAAATTTTCCAATATTTTTTTCAAAAATTTTCCAATATTTTTTTCAAAAATTTTCCAACATTTTTTCCAAAATTTTCCAATATTTTTTCCAATATTTTTTCAAAAATTTTTTCCAAAATTTTTTCAAAAATTTCCCAAAATTTTTTCAAAAATTTTCCAATATTTTTGCCAAAATTTTCCAATATTTTTTCCAATATTTTTTCAAAAATTTTCCAATATTTTTTCCAAAAAATTCCAATATTTTTTCCAATATTTTTTCAAAAATTTTCCAACATTTTTTCCAAAATTTTCCAATATTTTTTCCAATATTTTTTCAAAAATTTTCCAATATTTTTTTCAAAAATTTTCCAATATTTTTTTCAAAAATTTTCCAACATTTTTTCCAAAATTTTGCAATATTTTTTCGAATATTTTTTCAAAAATTTTTTCCAAAATTTTTTCAAAAATTTCCCAAAATTTTTTCAAAAATTTTCCAATATTTTTGCCAAAATTTTCCAATATTTTTTCCAATATTTTTTCAAAAATTTTCCAATATTTTTTCCAAAAATTTCCAATATTTTTTCCAATATTTTTTCAAAAATTTTCCAATATTTTTTTCAAAAATTTTCCAAAATTTCTTCAAAAATTTTCCAATATTTTTTCCAAAATTTTCCAATATTTTTTCCAATATTTTTTCAAAAATTTTCCAATATTTTTTTCCAAAATTTTGCAATATTTTTTTCAAAAATTTTCCACTATTTTTTTCAAAAGTTTTCCAATATTTTTTCCAAAATTTTCCAATATTTTTTCCAAAATTTTTTCAAAAATTTTCCAATATTTTTTTCAAAAATTTTCCAATATTTTTTTCAAAAATTTTCCAATATTTTTTTCAAAAATTTTCTAATATTTTTTCAAAAATTTTCCAATATTTTTTCCAAAATTTTTTCAAAAATTTTCCAATATTTTTTCCCAAATTTTCCAATATTTTTTCCAATATTTTTTCAAAAATTTTCCAATATTTTTTTCAAAAATTTTCCAATATTTTTTCCAAAATTTTCCAATATTTTTTCCAATATTTTTTCAAAAAATTTTTCCAAAATTTTTTCAAAAATTTCCCAAAATTTTTTCAAAAATTTTCCAATATTTTTTCCAAAATTTTCCAATATTTTTTCCAATATTTTTTCAAAAATTTTCCAATATTTTTTCCAAAAATTTCCAATATTTTTTCCAATATTTTTTCAAAAATTTTCCAATATTTTTTTCAAAAATTTTCCAAAATTTCTTCAAAAATTTTCCAATATTTTTTCCAAAATTTTCCAATATTTTTTCCAATATTTTTTCAAAAATTTTCCAATATTTTTTTCCAAAATTTTGCAATATTTTTTTCAAAACTTTTCCAATATTTTTTTCAAAAATTTTCCAATATTTTTTCCAAAATTTTCCAATATTTTTTCCAATATTTTTTCAAAAATTTTTTCCAAAATTTTTTCAAAAATTTTCCAAAATTTTTCAAAAATTTTCCAATATTTTTTCCAAAATTTTCCAATATTTTTTCCAAATTTTTTTCAAAAATTTTCCAACATTTTTTTCAAAAATTTTCCAATATTTTTTTCAAAAATTTTCCAATATTTTTTTCAAAAATTTTCCAATATTTTTTCCAAAATTTTTTCAAAAATTTTCCAATATTTTTTCCAAAATTTTCCAATATTTTTTTCCAAAATTTTTTCAAAAATTTTCCAATCCTTTTTCAAAGATTTTCCAATATTTTTTTCAAAAATTTTCCAATATTTTTTCCAAAATTTTTTCAAAAATTTTCCAATATTTTTTCCAAAATTTTCCAATATTTTTTCCAAAATTTTTTCAAAAATTTTCAAATATTTTTTCCAATATTTTTTCAAAAATTTTTTCAAAATTTTGTCAAAAATTTCCCAAAATTTTTTCAAAAATTTTCCATAATTTTTTCCAAATTTTCCAATATTTTTTCCAATATTTTTTCAAAAATTTTCCAATATTTTTTTCAAAAATTTTCCAATATTTTTTTCAAAAATTTTCCAACATTTTTTCCAAAATTTTCCAATATTTTTTGCAATATTTTTTCAAAAATTTTCCAATATTTTTTTCAAAAATTTTCCAATATTTTTTTCAAAAATTTTCCAACATTTTTTCCAAAATTTTCCAATATTTTTTCGAATATTTTTTCAAAAATTTTTTCCAAAATTTTTTCAAAAATTTCCCAAAATTCTTTCAAAAATTTTCCAATATTTTTGCCAAAATTTTCCAATATTTTTTCCAATATTTTTTCAAAAATTTTCCAATATTTTTTCCAAAAATTTCCAATATTTTTTCCAATATTTTTTCAAAAATTTTCCAATATTTTTTTCAAAAATTTTCCAAAATTTCTTCAAAAATTTTCCAATATTTTTTCCAAAATTTTCCAATATTTTTTCCAATATTTTTTCAAAAATTTTCCAATATTTTTTTCCAAAATTTTGCAATATTTTTTTCCAAAATTTTCCACTATTTTTTTCAAAAGTTTTCCAATATTTTTTCCAAAATTTTCCAATATTTTTTCCAAAATTTTTTCAAAAATTTTCCAATATTTTTTTCAAAAATTTTCCAATATTTTTTTCAAAAATTTTCCAATATTTTTTTCAAAAAGGTTCTAATATTTTTTCAAAAATTTTCCAATATTTTTTCCAAAATTTTTTCAAAAATTTTCCAATATTTTTTCCAAAATTTTTTCCAAAAATTTTCCAATATTTTTTTCAAAAATTTTCCAATATTTTTTTCAAAAATTTTCCAATATTTTTCCCAAAATTTTCCAATATTTTTTCCAATATTTTTTCAAAAATTTTCCAATATTTTTTTCAAAAATTTTCCAATATTTTTTTCAAAAATTTTCCAATATTTTTTCCAAAATTTTCCAATATTTTTTCCAATATTTTTTCAAAAAATTTTTCCAAAATTTTTTCAAAAATTTCCCAAAATTTTTTCAAAAATTTTCCAATATTTTTTCCAAAATTTTCCAATATTTTTTCCAATATTTTTTCAAAAATTTTCCAATATTTTTTCCAAATTTTTTTCAAAAATTTTCCAACATTTTTTTCAAAAATTTTCCAATATTTTTTTCAAAAATTTTCCAATATTTTTTTCAAAAATTTTCCAATATTTTTTCCAAAATTTTTTCAAAAATTTTCCAATATTTTTTCCAAAATTTTCCAATATTTTTTTCCAAAATTTTTTCAAAAATTTTCCAATCCTTTTTCAAAGATTTTCCAATATTTTTTTCAAAAATTTTCCAATATTTTTTCCAAAATTTTTTCAAAAATTTTCCAATATTTTTTCCAAAATTTTCCAATATTTTTTCCAAAATTTTTTCAAAAATTTTCAAATATTTTTTCCAATATTTTTTCAAAAATTTTTTCAAAATTTTGTCAAAAATTTCCCAAAATTTTTTCAAAAATTTTCCATAATTTTTTCCAAATTTTCCAATATTTTTTCCAAATTTTCCAATATTTTTTCCAATATTTTTTTCAAAAATTTTCCAATATTTTTTTCAAAAATTTTCCAACATTTTTTCCAAAATTTTCCAATATTTTTTGCAATATTTTTTCAAAAATTTTCCAATATTTTTTTCAAAAATTTTCCAATATTTTTTTCAAAAATTTTCCAACATTTTTTCCAAAATTTTCCAATATTTTTTCGAATATTTTTTCAAAAATTTTTTCCAAAATTTTTTCAAAAATTTCCCAAAATTCTTTCAAAAATTTTCCAATATTTTTGCCAAAATTTTCCAATATTTTTTCCAATATTTTTTCAAAAATTTTCCAATATTTTTTCCAAAAATTTCCAATATTTTTTCCAATATTTTTTCAAAAATTTTCCAATATTTTTTTCAAAAATTTTCCAAAATTTCTTCAAAAATTTTCCAATATTTTTTCCAAAATTTTCCAATATTTTTTCCAATATTTTTTCAAAAATTTTCCAATATTTTTTTCCAAAATTTTGCAATATTTTTTTCCAAAATTTTCCACTATTTTTTTCAAAAGTTTTCCAATATTTTTTCCAAAATTTTCCAATATTTTTTCCAAAATTTTTTCAAAAATTTTCCAATATTTTTTTCAAAAATTTTCCAATATTTTTTTCAAAAATTTTCCAATATTTTTTTCGAAAAGGTTCTAATATTTTTTCAAAAATTTTCCAATATTTTTTCCAAAATTTTTTCAAAAATTTTCCAATATTTTTTCCAAAATTTTTTCCAAAAATTTTCCAATATTTTTTTCAAAAATTTTCCAATATTTTTTTCAAAAATTTTCCAATATTTTTCCCAAAATTTTCCAATATTTTTTCCAATATTTTTTCAAAAATTTTCCAATATTTTTTTCAAAAATTTTCCAATATTTTTTTCAAAAATTTTCCAATATTTTTTCCAAAATTTTCCAATATTTTTTCCAATATTTTTTCAAAAAATTTTTCCAAAATTTTTTCAAAAATTTCCCAAAATTTTTTCAAAAATTTTCCAATATTTTTTCCAAAATTTTCCAATATTTTTTCCAATATTTTTTCAAAAATTTTCCAATGTTTTTTCCGAAATTTTCCAATATTTTTTCCAATATTTTTTCAAATATTTTCCAATATTTTTTTCAAAAATTTTCCAAAATTTCTTCAAAAATTTTCCAATATTTTTTCCAAAATTTTCCAATATTTTTTCCAATATTTTTTCAAAAATTTTCCAATATTTTTTTCCAAAATTTTGCAATATTTTTTTCAAAAATTTTCCAATATTTTTTTCAAAAATTTTCCAATATTTTTTCCAAAATTTTCGAATATTTTTTCCAATATTTTTTCAAAAATTTTCCAATATTTTTTTCAAGGATTTTCGAATATTTTTTTCAAAAATTTTCCAATATTTTTTTCAAAAATTTTGCAATATTTTTTCAAAAATTTTTCCAATATTTTTTCCAAAATTTTTTCAACATTTTTCCAATATTTTTTCCAAAATTTTGCAATATTTTTTCCAAAATTTTTTCAGAAATTTTCCAATATTTTTTTCAAAAATTTTCCATTTTTTTTTTCAAAAATTTTCCAATATTTTTTTCAAAAATTTTCCAATATTTTTTTCCAAAATTTTTTCAAAAATTTTCCAATATTTTTTCCAAAATTTTTTCAAAAATTTTCCAATATTTTTTTCAAAATTTTTTCAAAAATTTTCCAAAATTTTTTCAAAAATTTTCCAATATTTTTTCAAAAATTTTTCAAAAATTTTCCAATATTTTTTTCAAAAATTTTGCAATATTCTTTTCAAAAATTTTCCAATATTTTTTCCAAAATTTTTTCAAAAATTTTCCAATATTTTTTTCCAAAATTTTTTCAAAAATTTTCCAATATTTTTTTCAAAATTTTTTCAAAAATTTTCCAATTTTTTTTCAAAAATTTTCCAATATTTTTTTCAAAAATTTTCCAATATTTTTTCCAAAATTTTTTCAAAAATTTTCCAATACTTTTTCCAAAATTTTCCAATATTTTTTCCAAATTTTTTTCAAAAATTTTTCAATATTTTTTTCAAAAATTTTCCAATATTTTTTTCAAAAATTTTCCAATATTTTTTTCAAAAATTTTCCAATATTTTTTCCAAAATTTTCCAATATTTTTTCCAATAATTTTTTCAAAAATTTCCCAAAATTTTTTCAAAAATTTTCCAATATTTTTTCCAAAATTTTCCAATATTTGTTCCAATATTTTTTCAAAAATTTTCCAATATTTTTTTCAAAAATTTTCCAATATTTTTTTCAAAAATTTTCCAATATTTTTTCCAAAATTTTCCAATATTTTTTCCAATATTTTTTCAAAAATTTTCCAATATTTTTTTCAAAAATTTTCCAAAATTTCTTCAAAAATTTTCCAATATTTTTTCCAAAATTTTCCAATATTTTTTCCAATATTTTTTCAAAAATTTTCCAATATTTTTTTCCAAAATTTTGCAATTTTTTTTTCAAAAATTTTCCAATATTTTTTTCAAAAATTTTCCAATATTTTTTCCAAAATTTTCCAATATTTTTTCCAATATTTTTTCAAAAATTTTCCAATATTTTTTTCCAAAATTTTGCAATTTTTTTTTCAAAAATTTTCCAATATTTTTTTCAAAAATTTTCCAATATTTTTTCCAAAATTTTCCAATATTTTTTCCAATATTTTTTCAAAAAATTTTTCCAAAATTTTTTCAAAAATTTTCCGAAATTTTTCCAAAAATTTTCCAATATTTTTTCCAAAATTTTCCAATATTTTTTCCAATATTTTTTCAAAAAGTTTCCAATATTTTTTCCGAAATTTTCCAATATTTTTTCCAATATTTTTTCAAATATTTTCCAATATTTTTTTCAAAAATTTTCCAAAATTTCTTCAAAAATTTTCCAATATTTTTTCCAAAATTTTCCAATATTTTTTCCAATATTTTTTCAAAAATTTTCCAATATTTTTTTCCAAAATTTTGCAATATTTTTTTCAAAAATTTTCCAATATTTTTTTCAAAAATTTTCCAATATTTTTTCCAAAATTTTCCAATATTTTTTCCAATATTTTTTCAAAATTTTTCCAATATTTTTTTCAAGGATTTTCGAATATTTTTTTCAAAAATTTTCCAATATTTTTTTCAAAAATTTTGCAATATTTTTTCAAAAATTTTCCAATATTTTTTCCAAAATTTTTTCAACAATTTTCCAATATTTTTTCCAAAATTTTGCAATATTTTTTCCAAAATTTTTTCAGAAATTTTCCAATATTTTTTTCAAAAATTTTCCATTTTTTTTTTCAAAAATTTTCCAATATTTTTTTCAAAAATTTTCCAATATTTTTTCCAAAATTTTTTCAAAAATTTTCCAATATTTTTTTCAAAATTTTTTCAAAAATTTTCCAAAATTTTTTCAAAAATTTTCCAATATTTTTTTCAAAAATTTTTCAAAAATTTTCCAATATTTTTTTCAAAAATTTTCCAATATTCTTTTCAAAAATTTTCCAATATTTTTTCCAAAATTTTTTCAAAAATTTTCCAATATTTTTTCCAAAATTTTTTCAAAAATTTTCCAATATTTTTTTCAAAATTTTTTCAAAAATTTTCCAATATTTTTTTCAAAAATTTTCCAATATTTTTTTCAAAAATTTTCCAATATTTTTTCCAAAATTTTTTCAAAAATTTTCCAATACTTTTTCCAAAATTTTCCAATATTTTTTCCAAAATTTTTTCAAAAATTTTCCAATATTTTTTCCAAAATTTTTTCAAAAATTTTCCAATATTTTTTTCAAAATTTTTTCAAAAATTTTCCAATATTTTTTTCAAAAATTTTCCAATATTTTTTTCAAAAATTTTCCAATATTTTTTTCAAAAATTTTCCAATATTTTTTCCAAAATTTTCCAATATTTTTTCCAATAATTTTTTCAAAAATTTCCCAAAATTTTTTCAAAAATTTTCCAATATTTTTTCCAAAATTTTCCAATATTTGTTCCAATATTTTTTCCAAAATTTTCCAATATTTTTTCCAATATTTTTTCAAAAAATTTTTCCAAAATTTTTTCAAAAATTTTCCGAAATTTTTCCAAAAATTTTCCAATATTTTTTCCAAAATTTTCCAATATTTTTTCCAATATTTTTTCAAAAAGTTTCCAATATTTTTTCCGAAATTTTCCAATATTTTTTCCAATATTTTTTCAAATATTTTCCAATATTTTGTTCAAAAATTTTCCAAAATTTCTTCAAAAATTTTCCAATATTTTTTCCAAAATTTTCCAATATTTTTTCCAATATTTTTTCAAAAATTTTCCAATATTTTTTTCCAAAATTTTGCAATATTTTTTTCAAAAATTTTCCAATATTTTTTTCAAAAATTTTCCAATATTTTTTCCAAAATTTTCCAATATTTTTTCCAATATTTTTTCAAAAATTTTCCAATATTTTTTTCAAGGATTTTCGAATATTTTTTTCAAAAATTTTCCAATATTTTTTTCAAAAATTTTGCAATATTTTTTCAAAAATTTTCCAATATTTTTTCCAAAATTTTTTCAACAATTTTCCAATATTTTTTCCAAAATTTTGCAATATTTTTTCCAAAATTTTTTCAGAAATTTTCCAATATTTTTTTCAAAAATTTTCCATTTTTTTTTTCAAAAATTTTCCAATATTTTTTTCAAAAATTTTCCAATATTTTTTCCAAAATTTTTTCAAAAATTTTCCAATATTTTTTCCAAAATTTTTTCAAAAATTTTCCAATATTTTTTTCAAAATTTTTTCAAAAATTTTCCAAAATTTTTTCAAAAATTTTCCAATATTTTTTTCAAAAATTTTTCAAAAATTTTCCAATATTTTTTTCAAAAATTTTCCAATATTCTTTTCAAAAATTTTCCAATATTTTTTCCAAAATTTTTTCAAAAATTTTCCAATATTTTTTCCAAAATTTTTTCAAAAATTTTCCAATATTTTTTTCAAAATTTTTTCAAAAATTTTGCAATATTTTTTTCAAAAATTTTCCAATATTTTTTTCAAAAATTTTCCAATATTTTTTCCAAAATTTTTTCAAAAATTTTCCAATACTTTTTCCAAAATTTTCCAATATTTTTTCCAAATTTTTTTCAAAAATTTTCCAATATTTTTTTCAAAAATTTTCCAATATTTTTTTCAAAAATTTTCCAATATTTTTTTCAAAAATTTTCCAATATTTTTTCCAAAATTTTGCAATATTTTTTCCAATAATTTTTTCAAAAATTTCCCAAAATTTTTTCAAAAATTTTCCAATATTTTTTCCAAAATTTTCCAATATTTGTTCCAATATTTTTTCAAAAATTTTCCAATATTTTTTTCAAAAATTTCCCAAAATTTTTTCAAACATTTTCCAATATTTTTTCCAAAATTTTCCAATATTTTTTCCAATATTTTTTCAAAAATTTTCCAATATTTTTTTCAAAAATTTTCCAAAATTTCTTCAAAAATTTTCCAATATTTTTTCCAAAATTTTCCAATATTTTTTCCAATATTTTTTCAAAAATTTTCCAATATTTTTTTCCAAAATTTTGCAATTTTTTTTTCAAAAATTTTCCAATATTTTTTTCAAAAATTTTCCAATATTTTTTCCAAAATTTTCCAATATTTTTTCCAATATTTTTTCAAAAAATTTTTCCAAAATTTTTTCAAAAATTTTCCGAAATTTTTCCAAAAATTTTCCAATATTTTTTCCAAAATTTTCCAATATTTTTTCCAATATTTTTTCAAAAAGTTTCCAATATTTTTTCCGAAATTTTCCAATATTTTTTCCAATATTTTTTCAAATATTTTCCAATATTTTTTTCAAAAATTTTCCAAAATTTCTTGAAAAATTTTCCAATATTTTTTCCAAAATTTTCCAATATTTTTTCCAATATTTTTTCAAAAATTTTCCAATATTTTTTTCCAAAATTTTGCAATATTTTTTTCAAAAATTTTCCAATATTTTTTTCAAAAATTTTCCAATATTTTTTCCAATATTTTTTCAAAAATTTTCCAATATTTTTTTCAAAAATTTTCCAATATTTTTTCCAAAAATTTTTTCAAAAAATTTCCAATATTTTTTTCAAAAATTTTTTCCAAAATTTTTTTCAAAAATTTTCCAATATTTTTTCCATAATTTATTCAAAAATTTTCCAATATTTTTTTCAAAAATTTTCCAATATTTTTTCCAAAATTTTTTCAAAAATTTTCCAATATTTTTTCCAAATTTTGTCGAATGTTTTTTCCAATATTTTTTTCAAAAATTTTCCAATATTTTTTTCAAAAATTTTCCAATATTTTTTTCAAAAATTTTCCAATATTTTTCCCAAAATTTTTTCAAAAATTTTCCAATATTTTTTCCAAAATTTTCCAATATTTTTTCCAAAATCTTTTCAATATTTTTTTCAAAAATTTTCCAATATTTTCTCCAAAAATTTTCCAATATTTTTTCAAAAATTTTCCAATATTTTTTCCAAAATTTTTTCAAAAATTTTCCGTTATTTTTTCCAAAATTTTCCAATATTTTTTCCAAAATTTTTTCAAAAATTTTCCAACATTTTTTTCCAAAATTTTCCAATATTTTTTTCAAAAATTTTTCAATATTTTTTTCAAAAATTTTCCAATATTTTTTCCAAAATTTTTTCAAAAATTTTCCAATATTTTTTCCAAAATTTTCCAATACTTTCTTCCAAAATTTTTTCAAAAATTTTCCAATCCTTTTTCAAAGATTTTCCAATATTTTTTTCAAAAAATTTCCAATATTTTTTTCAAAAATTTTCCAATATTTTTTCCAAAATTTTTTCAAAAGATTTCCAATATTTTTTCCAAAATTTTCCAATATTTTTTCCAAAATTTTTTCAAAAATTTTCAAATATTTTTTCCAATATTTTTTCAAAAATTTTTTCCAAAATTTGTCAAAAATTTCCCAAAATTTTTTCAAAAATTTTCCAACATTTTTTCCAAAATTTTCCAATATTTTTTCCAATATTTTTTCAAAAATTTTCCAATATTTTTTTCAAAAATTTTCCAATATTTTTTTCAAATATTTTCCATCATTTTTTCCAAAATTTTCCAATATTTTTTCCAATATTTTTTCAAAAATTTTTTCCAAAATTTTTTCAAAAATTTCCCAAAATTTTTTGAAAAAATTTTCCAATACTTTTGCCAAAATTTTCCAATATTTTTTCCAATATTTTTTCAAAAATTTTCCAATATTTTTTCCAAAAATTTCCAATATTTTTTCCAATATTTTTTCAAAAATTTTCCAACATTTTTTCCAAAATTTTCCAATATTTTTTCCAATATTTTTTCAAAAATTTTCCAATATTTTTTTGAAAAATTTTCCAAAATTTTTTCAAAAATTTCCCAAAATTTTTCCAAAAATTTTCCAATATTTTTGCCAAAATTTTCCAATATTCTTTCCAATATTTTTTCAAAAATTTTCCAATATTTTTTCCAAAAATTTCCAATATTTTTTCCAATATTTTTTTCAAAAATTTTCCAATTTTTTTTTCAAAAATTTTCCAATATTTTTTCCAAAATTTTCCAATATTTTTTCCAATATTTTTTCAAAAAATTTTTCCAAAATTTTTTCAAAAATTTCCCAAAATTTTTTCAAAAATTTTCCAATATTTTTTCCAAAATTTTCCAATATTTTTTCCAATATTTTTTTCAAAAATTTTCCAATATTTTTTCCAAAATTTTCCAATATTTTTTCCAATATTTTTTCAAAAATTTTCCAATATTTTTTTCAAGGATTTTCCAATATTTTTTTCAAAAATTTTCCAATATTTTTTTCAAAAATTTTGCAATATTTTTTCAAAAATTTTCCAATATTTTTTCCAAAATTTTTTCAAAAATTTTCCAATATTTTTCCAAAATTTTCCAATATTTCTTCCAAAATTTTTCCAGAAATTTTGCAATATTTTTTTCAAAAATTTTCCAATATTTTTTTCAAAAATTTTCCAATATTTTTTTCAAAAATTTTCCAATATTTTTTTCAAAAATTTTCCAATATTTTTTCCAAAATTTTTTCAAAAATTTTCCAATATTTTTTCCAAAATTTTTTCAAAAATTTTCCAATATTTTTTTCAAAATTTTTTCAAAAATTTTCCAAAATTTTTTCAAAAATTTTCCAATATTTTTTTCAAAAATTTTTCAAAAATTTTCGAATATTTTTTTCAAAAATTTTCCAATATTCTTTTCAAAAATTTTCCAATATTTTTTCCAAAATTTTTTCAAAAATTTTCCAATATTTTTTCCAAAATTTTTTCAAAAATTTTCCAATATTTTTTTCAAAATTTTTTCAAAAATTTTCCAATATTTTTTTCAAAAATTTTCCAATATTTTTTTCAAAAATTTTCCAATATTTTTTCCAAAATTTTTTCAAAAATTTTCCAATACTTTTTCCAAAATTTTCCAATATTTTTTCCAAATTTTTTTCAAAAATTTTCCAATATTTTTTTCAAAAATTTTCCAATATTTTTTTCAAAAATTTTCCAATATTTTTTCAAAAATTTTCCAATATTTTTTCCAAAATTTTCCAATATTTTTTCCAATAATTTTTTCAAAAATTTCCCAAAATTTTTTCAAAAATTTTCCAATATTTTTTCCAAAATTTTCCAATATTTGTTCCAATATTTTTTCAAAAATTTTCCAATATTTTTTTCCAAAATTTTCCAATATTTTTTCCAAAATTTTTTCAGAAATTTTCCAATGTTTTTTTCAAAAATTTTCCAATATTTTTTTCAAAAATTTTCCAATATTTTTTTCAAAAATTTTCCAATATTTTTTCCAAAATTTTTTCAAAAATTTTCCAATATTTTTTCCAAAATTTTTTCAAAAATTTTCCAATATTTTTTCCAAAATTTTTTCAAAAATTTCCCAAAATTTTTTCAAAAATTTTCCAATATTTTTTCCAAAATTTTCCAATATTTTTTCCAATATTTTTTCAAAAATTTTCAAATATATTTTTTTCAAAAATTTTCCAATATTTTTTTCAAAAATTTTCCAATATTTTTTCCAAAATTTTCCAATATTTTTTCCAATATTTTTTCAAAAATTTTTTCCAAAATTTTTTCAAAAATTTCCCAAAATTTTTTCAAAAATTTTCCAATATTTTTTCCAAAATTTTCCAATATTTTTTCCAATATCTTTTCAAAAATTTTCCAATATTTTTTCCAAAATTTTCCAATATTTTTTCCAATATTTTTTCCAATATTTTTTCAAAAATTTTCCAATATTTTTTTCCAAAATTTTCCAAAATTTATTCAAAAATTTTCCAATATTTTTTCCAAAATTTTCCAATATTTTTTCCAATATTTTTTCAAAAATTTTCCAATATTTTTTTCCAAAATTTTGCAATTTTTTTTTCAAAAATTTTCCAATATTTTTTTCAAAAATTTTCCAATATTTTTTCCAAAATTTTCCAATATTTTTTCCAATATTTTTTCAAAAAATTTTTCCAAAATTTTTTCAAAAATTTTCCGAAATTTTCTCAAAAATTTTCCAATATTTGTTCCAAAATTTTCCAATATTTTTTCCAAAATTTTCCAATATTTTTTCCAATATTTTTTCAAAAATTTTCCAATATGTTTTTCAAAATTTTTTCAAAAATTTTCCAGTATTTTTTTCAAAAATTTTCCAGTATTTTTTTCAAAAATTTTCCAATATTTTTTTCAAAAATTTTCCAATATTTCTTCCAAAATTTTTTCAAAAATTTTCCAATACTTTTTCCAAAATTTTCCAATATTTTTTCCAAATTTTTTTCAAAAATTTTCCAATATTTTTTTCAAAAATTTTCCAATATTTTTTTCAAAAAATTTCCAATATTTTTTCCAAAATTTTCCAATATTTTTTCCAATATTTTTTCAAAAATTTTTTCCAAAATTTTTTCAAAAATTTCCCAAAATTTTTTCAAAAATTTTCCAATATTTTTTCCAAAATTTTCCAATATTTTTTCCAATATTTTTTCAAAAATTTTCCAATATTTTTTTCAAAATTTTCCAATATTTTTTCCAATATTTTTTCAAAAATTTTCCAATATTTTTTTCAAAAATTTTCCAAAATTTATTCAAAAATTTTCCAATATTTTTTCCAAAATTTTCCAATATTTTTTTTCAATATTTTTTCAAAAATTTTCCAATATTTTTTTCCAAAATTTTGCAATTTTTTTTTCAAAAATTTTCCAATATTTTTTTCAAAAATTTTCCAATATTTTTCCAAAATTTTCCAATATTTTTTCCAAAATTTTTTCAGAAATTTTCCAATGTTTTTTTCAAAAATTTTCCAATATTTTTTTCAAAAATTTTCCAATATTTTTTCCAAAATTTTTTCAAAAATTTTCCAATATTTTTTCCAAAATTTTTTCAAAAATTTTCCAATATTTTTTCCAAAATTTTTTCAAAAATTTCCCAAAATTTTTTCAAAAATTTTCCAATATTTTTTCCAAAATTTTCCAATATTTTTTCCAATATTTTTTCAAAAATTTTCAAATATATTTTTTTCAAAAATTTTCCAATATTTTTTTCAAAAATTTTCCAATATTTTTTCCAAAATTTTCCAATATTTTTTCCAATATTTTTTCAAAAATTTTTTCCAAAATTTTTTCAAAAATTTCCCAAAATTTTTTCAAAAATTTTCCAATATTTTTTCCAAAATTTTCCAATATTTTTTCCAATATCTTTTCAAAAATTTTCCAATATTTTTTCCAAAATTTTCCAATATTTTTTCCAATATTTTTTCCAATATTTTTTCAAAAATTTTCCAATATTTTTTTCCAAAATTTTCCAAAATTTATTCAAAAATTTTCCAATATTTTTTCCAAAATTTTCCAATATTTTTTCCAATATTTTTTCAAAAATTTTCCAATATTTTTTTCCAAAATTTTGCAATTTTTTTTTCAAAAATTTTCCAATATTTTTTTCAAAAATTTTCCAATATTTTTTCCAAAATTTTCCAATATTTTTTCCAATATTTTTTCAAAAAATTTTTCCAAAATTTTTTCAAAAATTTTCCGAAATTTTCTCAAAAATTTTCCAATATTTGTTCCAAAATTTTCCAATATTTTTTCCAAAATTTTCCAATATTTTTTCCAATATTTTTTCAAAAATTTTCCAATATTTTTTCCGAAATTTTCCAATATTTTTTCCAATATTTTTTCAAATATTTTCCAATATTTTTTTCAAAAATTTTCCAAAATTTCTTCAAAAATTTTCCAATATTTTTTCCAAAATTTTCCAATATTTTTTCCAATATTTTTTTCCAAAATTTTGCAATATTTTTTTCAAAAATTTTCCAAAATTTTTTTCAAAAATTTTCCAATATTTTTTCCAAAATTTTCCAATATTTTTTCCAATATTTTTTCAAAAATTTTCCAATATTTTTTTCAAGGATTTTCCAATATTTTTTTCAAAAATTTTCCAGTATTTTTTTCAAAAATTTTGCAATATTTTTTCAAAAATTTTCCAATATTTTTTTCAAAAATTTTCCAATATTTTTTTCAAAAATTTTCCAATATTTTTTCCAAAATTTTTTCAAAAATTTTCCAATATTTTTTCCAAAATTTTTTCAAAAATTTTCCAATATTTTTTTCAAAATTTTTTCAAAAATTTTCCAAAATTTTTTCAAAAATTTTCCAATATTTTTTTCAAAAATTTTTCAAAAATTTTCCAATATTTTTTTCAAAAATTTTCCAAAATTTTTTTCAAAAATTTTCCAATATTTTTTCCAAAATTTTTTCAAAAATTTTCCAATATTTTTTCCAAAATTTTTTCAAAAATTTTCCAATATTTTTTTCAAAATTTTTTCAAAAATTTTCCAATATTTTTTCCAAAATTTTTTCAAAAATTTTCCAATATTTTTCCAAAATTTTCCAATATTTTTTCCAAAATTTTTTCAGAAATTTTCCAATATTTTTTTCAAAATTTTTTCAAAAATTTTCCAAAATTTTTTCAAAAATTTTCCAATATTTTTTTCAAAGATATTTTTCAAAAATTTTCCAATATTTTTTTCAAAAATTTTCCAATATTTTTTTCAAAAATTTTCCAATATTTTTTCCAAAATTTTTTCAAAAATTTTCCAATATTTTTTCCAAAATTTTTTCAAAAATTTTCCAATATTTTTTTCAAAATTTTTTCAAAAATTTTCCAATATTTTTTCCAAAATTTTTTCAAAAATTTTCCAATATTTTTCCAAAATTTTCCAATATTTTTTCCAAAATTTTTTCAGAAATTTTCCAATATTTTTTTCAAAAATTTTCCAATATTTTTTTCAAAAATTTTCCAATATTTTTTTCAAAAATTTTCCCATATATTTTCCAAAATTTTTTCAAAAATTTTCCAATATTTTTTCCAAAATTTTTTCAAAAATTTTCCAATATTTTTTTCAAAATTTTTTCAAAAATTTTCCAAAATTTTTTCAAAAATTTTCCAATATTTTTTTCAAAAATTTTTCAAAAATTTTCCAATATTTTTTTCAAAAATTTTCCAATATTTTTTTCAAAAATTTTCCAATATTTTTTTCAAAATTTTTTCAAAAATTTTCCAATATTTTTTCCAATATTTTTTCAAAAATTTTCCAATATTTTTTTCAAAATTTTTTCAAAAATTTTCCAGTATTTTTTTCAAAAATTTTCCAATATTTTTTTCAAAATTTTTTCAAAAATTTTGCAATTTTTTTTTCAAAAATTTTCCAATATTTTTTTCAAAAATTTTCCAATATTTTTTCCAAAATTTTCCAATATTTTTTCCAATATTTTTTCAAAAAATTTTTCCAAAATTTTTTCAAAAATTTTCCGAAATTTTCTCAAAAATTTTCCAATATTTGTTCCAAAATTTTCCAATATTTTTTCCGAAATTTTCCAATATTTTTTCCAATATTTTTTCAAAAATTTTCCAATATTTTTTCCGAAATTTTGCAATATTTTTTCCAATATTTTTTCAAATATTTTCCAATATTTTTTTCAAAAAGTTTCCAAAATTTCTTCAAAAATTTTCCAATATTTTTTCCAAAATTTTCCAATATTTTTTCCAATATTTTTTCAAAAATTTTCCAATATTTTTTTCCAAAATTTTGCAATATTTTTTTCAAAAATTTTCCAATATTTTTTTCAAAAATTTTCCAATATTTCTTCCAAAATTTTCCAATATTTTTTCCAATATTTTTTCAAAAATTTTCCAATATTTTTTTCAAGGATTTTCCAATATTTTTTTCAAAAATTTTCCAATATTTTTTTCAAAAATTTTGCAATATTTTTTCAAAAATTTTCCAATATTTTTTCCAAAATTTTTTCAAAAATTTTCCAATATTTTTTCCAAAATTTTCCAATATTTTTTCCAAAATTTTTTCAGAAATTTTCCAATATTTTTTTCAAAAATTTTCCAATATTTTTTTCAAAAATTTTCCAATATTTTTTTCAAAAATTTTTCAATATTTTTTCCAAAATTTTTTCAAAAATTTTCCAATATTTTTTCCAAAATTTTTTCAAAAATTTTCCAATATTTTTTTCAAAATTTTTTCAAAAATTTTCCAAAATTTTTTCAAAAATTTTCCAATATTTTTTTCAAAAATTTTTCAAAAATTTTCCAATATTTTTTTCAAAAATTTTCCAATATTTTTTTCAAAAATTTTCCAATATTTGTTCCAAAATTTTTTCAAAAATTTTCCAATATTTTTTCCAAAATTTTTTCAAAAATTTTCCAATATTTTTTTCAAAAATTTTTCAAAAATTTTCCAATATTTTTTCCGAAATTTTTTCAAAAATTTTCCAATATTTTTCCAAAATTTTCCAATATTTTTTCCAAAATTTTTTCAGAAATTTTCCAATATTTTTTTCAAAATTTTTTCAAAAATTTTCCAAAATTTTTTCAAAAATTTTCCAATATTTTTTTCAAAAATTTTTCAAAAATTTTCCAATATTTTTTTCAAAAATTTTCCAATATTTTTTTCAAAAATTTTCCAATATTTTTTCCCAAATTTTTTCAAAAATTTTCCAATATTTTTTCCAAAATTTTTTCAAAAATTTTCCAATATTTTTTTCAAAATTTTTTCAAAAATTTTCCAATATTTTTTCCAAAATTTTTTCAAAAATTTTCCAATATTTTTCCAAAATTTTCCAATATTTTTTCCAAAATTTTTTCAGAAATTTTCCAATATTTTTTTCAAAAATTTTCCAATATTTTTTTCAAAAATTTTCCAATATTTTTTTCAAAAATTTTCCAATATTTTTTCCAAAATTTTTTCAAAAATTTTCCAATATTTTTTCCAAAATTTTTTCAAAAATTTTCCAATATTTTTTTCAAAATTTTTTCAAAAATTTTCCAAAATTTTTTCAAAAATTTTTCAATATTTTTTTCAAAAATTTTTCAAAAATTTTCCAATATTTTTTTCAAAAATTTTCCAATATTTTTTTCAAAAATTTTCCAATATTTTTTCCAAAATTTTTTGAAAAATTTTCCAATATTTTTTCCAAAATTTTTTCAAAAATTTTCCAATATTTTTTTCAAAATTTTTTCAAAAATTTTCCAGTATTTTTTTCAAAAATTTTCCAATATTTTTTTCAAAAATTTTCCAATATTTTTTCCAAAATTTTTTCAAAAATTTTCCAATACTTTTTCCAAAATTTTCCAATATTTTTTCCAAATTTTTTTCAAAAATTTTCCAATATTTTTTTCAAAAATTTTCCAATATTTTTTTCAAAAATTTTCCAATATTTTTTCCAAAATTTTCCAATATTTTTTCCAATAATTTTTCAAAAATTTTTTCCAAAATTTTTTCAAAAATTTCCCAAAATTTTTTCAAAAATTTTCCAATATTTTTTCCAAAATTTTCCAATATTTTTTCCAATATTTTTTCAAAAATTTTCAAATATATTTTTTTCAAAAATTTTCCAATATTTTTTTCAAAAATTTTCCAATATTTTTTCCAAAATTTTCCAATATTTTTTCCAATATTTTTTCAAAAATTTTTTCCAAAATTTTTTCAAAAATTTCCCAAAATTTTTTCAAAAATTTTCCAATATTTTTTCCAAAATTTTCCAATATTTTTTCCAATATTTTTTCAAAAATTTTCCAATATTTTTTCCAAAATTTTCCAATATTTTTTCCAATATTTTTTCAAAAATTTTCCAATATTTTTTTCAAAAATTTTCCAAAATTTATTCAAAAATTTTCCAATATTTTTTCCAAAATTTTCCAATATTTTTTCCAATATTTTTTCAAAAATTTTCCAATATTTTTTTCCAAAATTTTGCAATTTTTTTTTCAACAATTTTCGAATATTTTTTTCAAAAATTTTCCAATATTTTTCCAAAATTTTCCAATATTTTTTCCAAAATTTTTTCAGAAATTTTCCAATATTTTTTTCAAAAATTTTCCAATATTTTTTTCAAAAATTTTCCAATATTTTTTTCAAAAATTTTCCAATATTTTTTCCAAAATTTTTTCAAAAATTTTCCAATATTTTTTCCAAAATTTTTTCAAAAATTTTCCAATATTTTTTTCAAAATTTTTTCAAAAATTTTCCAAAGTTTTTTCAAAAATTTTCCAATATTTTTTTCAAAAATTTTTCAAAAATTTTCCAATATTTTTTTCAAAAATTTTCCAATATTTTTTTCAAAAATTTTCCAATATTTTTTCCAAAATTTTTTCAAAAATTTTCCAATATTTTTTCCAAAATTTTTTCAAAAATTTTCCAATATTTTTTTCAAAATTTTTTCAAAAATTTTCCAGTATTTTTTTCAAAAATTTTCCAATATTTTTTTCAAAAATTTTCCAATATTTCTTCCAAAATTTTTTCAAAAATTTTCCAATATTTTTTTCAAAAATTTTCCAATATTTTTTTCAAAAATTTTCCAATATTTTTTTCAAAAATTTTCCAAAATTTTTTTCAAAAATTTTTCAAAAATTTTCCAATATTTTTTCCAAAATTTTTTCAAAAATTTTCCAATATTTTTTTCAAAATTTTTTCAAAAATTTTCCAAAATTTTTTCAAAAATTTTCCAATATTTTTTTCAAAAATTTTTCAAAAATTTTCCAATATTTTTTTCAAAAATTTTCCAATATTTTTTTCAAAAATTTTCCAATATTTTTTCCAAAATTTTTTCAAAAATTTTCCAATATTTTTTCCAAAATTTTTTCAAAAATTTTCCAATATTTTTTTCAAAATTTTTTCAAAAATTTTCCAATATTTTTTCCAAAATTTTGTCAAAAATTTTCCAATATTTTTCCGAAATTTTCCAATATTTTTTCCAAAATTTTTTCAGAAATTTTCCAATATTTTTTTCAAAAAATTTCCAATATTTTTTTCAAAAATTTTCCAATATTTTTTTCAAAAATTTTCCAATATTTTTTCCAAAATTTTTTCAAAAATTTTCCAATATTTTTTCCAAAATTTTTTCAAAAATTTTCCAAAATTCTTTCAAAAATTTTCCAATATTTTTTTCAAAAATTTTTCAAAAATTTTCCAATATTTTTTTCAAAAATTTTCCAATATTTTTTTCAAAAATTTTCCAATATTTTTTACAAAATTTTTTCAAAAATTTTCAAATTTTTTTTTCAAAATTTTTTCCAAAATTTTCCAATATTTTTTTCAAAATTTTTTCAAAAATTTTCCAGTATTTTTTTCAAAAATTTTCGAATATTTTTTTCAAAAATTTTCCAATATTTTTTCCAAATTTTTTTCAAAAATTTTCCAATATTTTTTTCAAAAATTTTCCAATATTTTTTTCAAAAATTTTCCAATATTTTTTTCAAAAATTTTCCAACATTTTTTCCAAAATTTTCCAAAATTTTTTCAAAAATTTTCCAATATTTTTTCCGAAATTTTCCAATATTTTTTCCAATATTTTTTCAAATATTTTCCAATATTTTTTTCAAAAATTTTCCAAAATTTCTTCAAAAATTTTCCAATATTTTTTCCAAAAATTTTCCAATATTTTTTCCAATATTTTTTCAAAAATTTTCCAATATTTTTTTCCAAAATTTTGCAATATTTTTTTCAAAAATTTTCCAATATTTTTTTCAAAAATTTTCCAATATTTTTTCCAAAATTTTCCAATATTTTTTCCAATATTTTTTCAAAAATTGTCCAATATTTTTTTCAAGGATTTTCCAATATTTTTTTCAAAAATTTTCCAATATTTTTTTCAAAAATTTTGCAATATTTTTTCAAAAATTTTCCAATATTTTTTCCAAAAATTTTTCAAAAATTTTCAAATATTTTTCCAAAATTTTCCAATATTTTTTCCAAAATTTTTTCAGAAATTTTCCAATATTTTTTTCAAAAATTTTCCAATATTTTTTTCAAAAATTTTCCAATATTTTTTTCAAAAATTTTCCAATATTTTTTCCAAAAATTTTTCAAAAATTTTCCAATATTTTTTCCAAAATTTTTTCAAAAATTTTCCAATATTTTTTTCAAAATTTTTTCAAAAATTTTCCAAAATTTTTTCAAAAATTTTCCAATATTTTTTTCAAAAATTTTTCAAAAATTTTCCAATATTTTTTTCAAAAATTTTCCAATATTTTTTTCAAAAATTTTCCAATATTTTCTCCAAAATTTTTTCAAAAATTTTCCAATATTTTTTTCAAAAATTTTCCAAAATTTATTCAAAAATTTTCCAATATTTTTTCCAAAATTTTCCAATATTTTTTCCAATATTTTTTCAAAAATTTTCCAATATTTTTTTCCAAAATTTTGCAATTTTTTTTTCAACAATTTTCGAATATTTTTTTCAAAAATTTTCCAATATTTTTCCAAAATTTTCCAATATTTTTTCCAAAATTTTTTCAGAAATTTTCCAATATTTTTTTCAAAAATTTTCCAATATTTTTTTCAAAAATTTTCCAATATTTTTTTCAAAAATTTTCCAATATTTTTTCCAAAATTTTTTCAAAAATTTTCCAATATTTTTTCCAAAATTTTTTCAAAAATTTTCCAATATTTTTTTCAAAATTTTTTCAAAAATTTTCCAAAGTTTTTTCAAAAATTTTCCAATATTTTTTTCAAAAATTTTTCAAAAATTTTCCAATATTTTTTTCAAAAATTTTCCAATATTTTTTTCAAAAATTTTCCAATATTTTTTCCAAAATTTTTTCAAAAATTTTCCAATATTTTTTCCAAAATGTTTTCAAAAATTTTCCAATATTTTTTTCAAAATTTTTTCAAAAATTTTCCAGTATTTTTTTCAAAAATTTTCCAATACTTTTTCCAAAATTTTCCAATATTTTTTCCAAATTTTTTTCAAAAATTTTCCAATATTTTTTTCAAAAATTTTCCAATATTTTTTTCAAAAATTTTCCAATATTTTTTTCAAAAATTTTCCAATATTTTTTCCAAAATTTTCCAATATTTTTTCCAATAATTTTTCAAAAATTTTTTCCAAAATTTTTTCAAAAATTTCCCAAAATTTTTTCAAAAATTTTCCAATATTTTTTCCAAAATTTTCCAATATTTTTTCCAATATTTTTTCAAAAATTTTCAAATATATTTTTTTCGAAAATTTTCCAATATTTTTTTCAAAAATTTTCCAATATTTTTTCCAAAATTTTCCAATATTTTTTCCAATATTTTTTCAAAAATTTTTTCCAAAATTTTTTCAAAAATTTCCCAAAATTTTTTCAAAAATTTTCCAATATTTTTTCCAAAATTTTCCAATATTTTTTCCAATATTTTTTCAAAAATTTTCCAATATTTTTTCCAAAATTTTCCAATATTTTTTCCAATATTTTTTAAAAAATTTTCCAATATTTTTTTCCAAAATTTTGCAATTTTTTTTTCAAAAATTTTCCAATATTTTTTTCAAAAATTTTCCAATATTTTTTCCAAAATTTTCCAATATTTTTTCCAATATTTTTTCAAAAAATTTTTCCAAAATTTTTTCAAAAATTTTCCGAAATTTTCTCAAAAATTTTCCAATATTTGTTCCAAAATTTTCCAATATTTTTTCCAAAATTTTCCAATATTTTTTCCAATATTTTTTCAAAAATTTTCCAATATTTTTTCCGAAATTTTCCAATATTTTTTCCAATATTTTTTCAAATATTTTCCAATATTTTTTTCAAAAATTTTCCAAAATTTCTTCAAAAATTTTCCAATATTTTTTCCAAAATTTTCCAATATTTTTTCCAATATTTTTTCAAAAATTTTCCAATATTTTTTTCCAAAATTTTGCAATATTTTTTTCAAAAATTTTCCAATATTTTTTTCAAAAATTTTCCAATATTTTTTCCAAAATTTTCCAATATTTTTTCCAATATTTTTTCAAAAATTTTCCAATATTTTTTTCAAGGATTTTCCAATATTTTTTTCAAAAATTTTCCAATATTTTTTTCAAAAATTTTGCAATATTTTTTCAAAAATTTTCCAATATTTTTTTCAAAAATTTTCCAATATTTTTTTCAAAAATTTTCCAATATTTTTTCCAAAATTTTTTCAAAAATTTTCCAATATTTTTTCCAAAATTTTTTCAAAAATTTTCCAATATTTTTTTCAAAATTTTTTCAAAAATTTTCCAAAATTTTTTCAAAAATTTTCCAATATTTTTTTCAAAAATTTTTCAAAAATTTTCCAATATTTTTTTCAAAAATTTTCCAATATTTTTTCCAAAATTTTTTCAAAAATTTTCCAATATTTTTTTCAAAATTTTTTCAAAAATTTTCCAATATTTTTTCCAAAATTTTTTCAAAAATTTTCCAATATTTTTCCGAAATTTTCCAATATTTTTTCCAAAATTTTTTCAGAAATTTTCCAATATTTTTTTCAAAATTTTTTCAAAAATTTTCCAAAATTTTTTCAAAAATTTTCCAATATTTTTTTCAAAAATTTTTCAAAAATTTTCCAATATTTTTTCCAAAAATTTTCCAATATTTTTTTCAAAAATTTTCCAATATTTTTTCCAAAATTTTCTCAAAAATTTTCCAATATTTTTTCCAAAATTTTTTCAAAAATTTTCCTATATTTTTTTCAAAATTTTTTCAAAAATTTTCCAATATTTTTTCCAAAATTTTTTCAGAAATTTTCCAATATTTTTTTCAAAAATTTTCCAATATTTTTTTCATAAATTTTCCAATATTTTTTTGAAAAATTTTCCAATATTTTTTCCAATATTTTTTCAAAAATTTTCCAATATTTTTTCCAAAATTTTTTCAAAAATTTTCCAATATTTCTTTCAAAATTTTTTCAAAAATTTTCCAAAATTTTTTCAAAAATTTTCCAATATTTTTTTCAAAAATTTTTCAAAAATTTTCCAATATTTTTTTCAAAAATTTTCCAATATTTTTTTCAAAAATTTTCCAATATTTTTTCCAACATTTTTTCAAAAATTTTCCAATATTTTTTTCAAAATTTTTTCAAAAATTTTCCAGTATTTTTTTCAACAATTTTCCAATATTTTTTTCAAAATTTTTTCATAAATTTTGCAATTTTTTTTTCAAAAATTTTCCAATATTTTTATCAAAAATTTTCCAATATTTTTTCCAAAATTTTGCAATATTTTTTCCAATATTTTTTCAAAAAATTTTTCCAAAATTTTTTCAAAAATTTTCCGAAATTTTCTCAAAAATTTTCCAATATTTGTTCCAAAATTTTCCAATATTTTTTCCAAAATTTTCCAATATTTTTTCCAATATTTTTTCAAAAATTTTCCAATATTTTTTCCGAAATTTTCCAATATTTTTTCCAATATTTTTTCAAATATTTTCCAATATTTTTTTCAAAAATTTTCCAAAATTTCTTCAAAAATTTTCCAATATTTTTTCCAAAATTTTCCAATATTTTTTCCAATATTTTTTCAAAAATTTTCCAATATTTTTTTCCAAAATTTTGCAATATTTTTTTCAAAAATTTTCCAATATTTTTTTCAAAAATTTTCCAATATTTTTTTCCAAAATTTTCCAATATTTTTTCCAATATTTTTTCAAAAATTTTCCAATATTTTTTTCAAGGATTTTCCAATATTTTTTTCAAAAATTTTCCAATATTTTTTTCAAAAATTTTGCAATATTTTTTCAAAAATTTTCCAATATTTTTTCCAAAATTTTTTCAAAAATTTTCCAATATTTTTTCCAAAATTTTCCAATATTTTTTCCAAAATTTTTTCATAAATTTTCCAATATTTTTTTCAAAAATTTTCCAATATTTTTTTCAAAAATTTTCCAATATTTTTTCCAAAATTTTTTCAAAAATTTTCCAATATTTTTTCCAAAATTTTTTCAAAAATTTTCCAATATTTTTTTCAAAATTTTTTCAAAAATTTTCCAAAATTTTTTCAAAAATTTTCCAATATTTTTTTCAAAAATTTTTCAAAAATTTTCCAATATTTTTTTCAAAAATTTTCCAATATTTTTTTCAAAAATTTTCCAATATTTTTTCCAAAATTTTTTCAAAAATTTTCCAATATTTTTTCCAAAATTTTTTCAAAAATTTTCCAATATTTTTTTCAAAATTTTTTCAAAAATTTTCCAATATTTTTTCCAAAATTTTTTCAAAAATTTTCCAATATTTTTCCAAAATTTTCCAATATTTTTTCCAAAATTTTTTCAGAAATTTTCCAATATTTTTTTCAAAATTTTTTCAAAAATTTTCCAAAATTTTTTAAAAAATTTTCCAATATTTTTTTCAAAAATTTTTCAAAAATTTTCCAATATTTTTTTCAAAAATTTTCCAATATTTTTTTCAAAAATTTTCCAATATTTTTTCCAAAATTTTTTCAAAAATTTTCCAATATTTTTTCCAAAATTTTTTCAAAAATTTTCCAATATTTTTTTCAAAATTTTTTCAAAAATTTTCCAATATTTTTTCCAAAATTTTTTCAAAAATTTTCCAATATTTTTCCAAAATTTTCCAATATTTTTTCCAAAATTTTTTCAGAAATTTTCCAATATTTTTTTCAAAAATTTTCCAATATTTTTTTCAAAAATTTTCCAATATTTTTTTCAAAAATTTTCCAATATTTTTTCCAAAATTTTTTCAAAAATTTTCCAATATTTTTTCCAAAATTTTTTCAAAAATTTTCCAATATTTTTTTCAAAATTTTTTCAAAAATTTCCAAAATTTTTTCAAAAATTTTCCAATATTTTTTTCAAAAATTTTTCAAAAATTTTCCAATATTTTTTTCAAAAATTTTCCAATATTTTTTTCAAAAATTTTCCAATATTTTTTCCAAAATTTTTTCAAAAATTTTCCAATATTTTTTCCAAAATTTTTTCAAAAATTTTCCAATATTTTTTTCAAAATTTTTTCAAAAATTTTCCAGTATTTTTTTCAAAAATTTTCCAATATTTTTTTCAAAAATTTTCCAAAATTTTTTCCAAAATTTTTTCAAAAATTTTCCAATACTTTTTCCAAAATTTTCCAATATTTTTTCCAAGTTTTTTTCAAAAATTTTCCAATATTTTTTTCAAAATTTTTTCAAAAATTTTCCAATATTTTTTCCAAAATTTTTTCAAAATTTTCCAATATTTTTCCAAAATTTTCCAATATTTTTTCCAAAATTTTTTCAGAAATTTTCCAATATTTTTTTCAAAAATTTTCCAATATTTTTTTCAAAAATTTTCCAATATTTTTTTCAAAAATTTTCCAATATTTTTTCCAAAATTTTTTCAAAAATTTTCCAATATTTTTTTCAAAAATTTTCCAATATTTTTTCCAAAATTTTTTCAAAAATTTTCCAATATTTTTTTCAAAAATTTTCCAATATTTTTTCCAAAATTTTTTCAAAAATTTTCCAATATTTTTTCCAAAATTTTTTCAAAAATTTTCCAATATTTTTTTCAAAATTTTTTCAAAAATTTTCCAAAATTTTTTCAAAAATTTTCCAATATTTTTTTCAAAAATTTTTCAAAAACTTTCCAATATTTTTTTCAAAAATTTTCCAATATTTTTTTCAAAAATTTTCCAATATTTTTTCCAAAATTTTTTCAAAAATTTTCCAATATTTTTTCCAAAATTTTTTCAAAAATTTTCCAATATTTTTTTCAAAATTTTTTCAAAAATTTTCCAATATTTTTTCCAAAATTTTTTCAAAAATTTTCCAATATTTTTCCAAAATTTTCCAATATTTTTTCCAAAATTTTTTCAGAAATTTTCCAATATTTTTTTCAAAATTTTTTCAAAAATTTTCCAAAATTTTTTCAAAAATTTTCCAATATTTTTTTAAAAATTTTTCAAAAATTTTCCAATATTTTTTTCAAAAATTTTCCAATATTTTTTTCAAAAATTTTCCAATATTTTTTCCAAAATTTTTTCAAAAATTTTCCAATATTTTTTCCAAAATTTTTTCAAAAATTTTCCAATATTTTTTTCAAAATTTTTTCAAAAATTTTCCAGTATTTTTTTCAAAAATTTTCCAATATTTTTTTCAAAATTTTTTCAAAAATTTTGCAATTTTTTTTTCAAAAATTTTCCAATATTTTTTTCAAAAATTTTCCAATATTTTTTCCAAAATTTTGCAATAGTTTTTCCAATATTTTTTCAAAAAATTTTTCCAAAATTTTTTCAAAAATTTTCCGAAATTTCTCAAAAATTTTCCAATATTTGTTCCAAAATTTTCCAATATTTTTTCCAAAATTTTCCAATATTTTTTCCAATATTTTTTCAAAAATTTTCTAATATTTTTTCCGAAATTTTCCAATATTTTTTCCAATATTTTTTCAAATATTTTCCAATATTTTTTTCAAAAATTTTCCAAAATTTCTTCAAAAATTTTCCAATATTTTTTCCAAAATTTTCCAATATTTTTTCCAATATTTTTTCAAAAGTTTTCCAATATTTTTTCTCAAAATTTTGCAATATTTTTTTCAAAAATTTTCCAATATTTTTTTCAAAAATTTTCCAATATTTTTTCCAAAATTTTCCAATATTTTTTCCAATATTTTTTCCAAAATTTTCCAATATTTTTTTCAAGGATTTTCCAATATTTTTTTCAAAAATTTTCCAATATTTTTTTCAAAAATTTTGCAATATTTTTTCAAAAATTTTCCAACATTTTTTCCAAAATTTTTTCAAAAATTTTCCAATATTTTTCCCAAAATTTTCCAATATTTTTTCCAAAATTTTTTCAGAAATTTTCCAATATTTTTTTCAAAAATTTTCCAATATTTTTTTCAAAAATTTTCCAATATTTTTTCCAAAATTTTTTCAAAAATTTTCCAATATTTTTTCCAAAATTTTTTCAAAAATTTTCCAATATTTTTTTCAAAATTTTTTCAAAAATTTTCCAAAATTTTTTCAAAAATTTTCCAATATTTTTTTCAAAAATTTTTCAAAAATTTTCCAATATTTTTTTCAAAAATTTTCCAATATTTTTTTCAAAAATTTTCCAATATTTTTTCAAAAATTTTTTCAAAAATTTTCCAATATTTTTTCCAAAATTTTTTCAAAAATTTTCCAATATTTTTTTCAAAATTTTTTCAAAAATTTTCCAATATTTTTTCCAAAATTTTTTCAAAAATTTTCCAATATTTTTCCAAAATTTTCCAATATTTTTTCCAAAATTTTTTCAGAAATTTTCCAATATTTTTTTCAAAATTTTTTCAAAAATTTTCCAAAATTTTTTCAAAAATTTTCCAATATTTTTTTAAAAATTTTTCAAAAATTTTCCAATATTTTTTTCAAAAATTTTCCAATATTTTTTTCAAAAATTTTCCAATATTTTTTCCAAAATTTTTTCAAAAATTTTCCAATATTTTTTTCAAAATTTTTTCAAAAATTTTCCAATATTTTTTCCAAAATTTTTTCAAAAATTTTCCAATATTTTTCCAAAATTTTCCAATATTTTTTCCAAAATTTTTTCAGAAATTTTCCAATATTTTTTTCAAAATTTTTTCAAAAATTTTCCAAAATTTTTTCAAAAATTTTCCAATATTTTTTTAAAAATTTTTCAAAAATTTTCCAATATTTTTTTCAAAAATTTTCCAATATTTTTTTCAAAAATTTTCCAATATTTTTTCCAAAATTTTTTCAAAAATTTTCCAATATTTTTTCCAAAATTTTTTCAAAAATTTTCCAATATTTTTTTCAAAATTTTTTCAAAAATTTTCCAGTATTTTTTTCAAAAATTTTCCAATATTTTTTTCAAAATTTTTTCAAAAATTTTGCAATTTTTTTTTCAAAAATTTTCCAATATTTTTTTCAAAAATTTTCCAATATTTTTTCCAAAATTTTGCAATAGTTTTTCCAATATTTTTTCAAAAAATTTTTCCAAAATTTTTTCAAAAATTTTCCGAAATTTCTCAAAAATTTTCCAATATTTGTTCCAAAATTTTCCAATATTTTTTCCAAAATTTTCCAATATTTTTTCCAATATTTTTTCAAAAATTTTCTAATATTTTTTCCGAAATTTTCCAATATTTTTTCCAATATTTTTTCAAATATTTTCCAATATTTTTTTCAAAAATTTTCCAAAATTTCTTCAAAAATTTTCCAATATTTTTTCCAAAATTTTCCAATATTTTTTCCAATATTTTTTCAAAAGTTTTCCAATATTTTTTCTCAAAATTTTGCAATATTTTTTTCAAAAATTTTCCAATATTTTTTTCAAAAATTTTCCAATATTTTTTCCAAAATTTTCCAATATTTTTTCCAATATTTTTTCCAAAATTTTCCAATATTTTTTTCAAGGATTTTCCAATATTTTTTTCAAAAATTTTCCAATATTTTTTTCAAAAAATTTTGCAATATTTTTTCAAAAATTTTCCAACATTTTTTCCAAAATTTTTTCAAAAATTTTCCAATATTTTTCCCAAAATTTTCCAATATTTTTTCCAAAATTTTTTCAGAAATTTTCCAATATTTTTTTCAAAAATTTTCCAATATTTTTTTCAAAAATTTTCCAATATTTTTTCCAAAATTTTTTCAAAAAATTTCCAATATTTTTTCCAAAATTTTTTCAAAAATTTTCCAATATTTTTTTCAAAATTTTTTCAAAAATTTTCCAAAATTTTTTCAAAAATTTTCCAATATTTTTTTCAAAAATTTTTCAAAAATTTTCCAATATTTTTTTCAAAAATTTTCCAATATTTTTTCCAAAATTTTTTCAAAAATTTTCCAATATTTTTTCCAAAATTTTTTCAAAAATTTTCCAATATTTTTTTCAAAATTTTTTCAAAAATTTTCCAATATTTTTTCCAAAATTTTTTCAAAAATTTTCCAATATTTTTCCAAAATTTTCCAATATTTTTTCCAAAATTTTTTCAGAAATTTTCCAATATTTTTTTCAAAATTTTTTCAAAAATTTTCCAAAATTTTTTAAAAAATTTTCCAATATTTTTTTCAAAAATTTTTCAAAAATTTTCCAATATTTTTTTCAAAAATTTTCCAATATTTTTTTCAAAAATTTTCCAATATTTTTTCCAAAATTTTTTCAAAAATTTTCCAATATTTTTTCCAAAATTTTTTCAAAAATTTTCCAATATTTTTTTCAAAATTTTTTCAAAAATTTTCCAATATTTTTTCCAAAATTTTTTCAAAAATTTTCCAATATTTTTCCAAAATTTTCCAATATTTTTTCCAAAATTTTTTCAGAAATTTTCCAATATTTTTTTCAAAAATTTTCCAATATTTTTTTCAAAAATTTTCCAATATTTTTTTCGAAAATTTTCCAATATTTTTTCCAAAATTTTTTCAAAAATTTTCCAATATTTTTTCCAAAATTTTTTCAAAAATTTTCCAATATTTTTTTCAAAATTTTTTCAAAAATTTCCAAAATTTTTTCAAAAATTTTCCAATATTTTTTTCAAAAATTTTTCATAAATTTTCCAATATTTTTTTCAAAAATTTTCCAATATTTTTTTCAAAAATTTTCCAATATTTTTTCCAAAATTTTTTCAAAAATTTTCCAATATTTTTTCCAAAATTTTTTCAAAAATTTTCCAATATTTTTTTCAAAATTTTTTCAAAAATTTTCCAAAATTTTTTCAAAAATTTTCCAATATTTTTTTCAAAAATTTTTCAAAAATTTTCCAATATTTTTTTCAAAAATTTTCCAATATTTTTTTCAAAAATTTTCCAATATTTTTTCCAAAATTTTTTCAAAAATTTTCCAATATTTTTTCCAAAATTTTTTCAAAAATTTTCCAATATTTTTTTCAAAATTTTTTCAAAAATTTTCCAATATTTTTTCCAAAATTTTTTCAAAAATTTTCCAATATTTTTCCAAAATTTTCCAATATTTTTTCCAAAATTTTTTCAGAAATTTTCCAATATTTTTTTCAAAATTTTTTCAAAAATTTTCCAAAATTTTTTAAAAAATTTTCCAATATTTTTTTCAAAAATTTTTCAAAAATTTTCCAATATTTTTTTCAAAAATTTTCCAATATTTTTTTCAAAAATTTTCCAATATTTTTTCCAAAATTTTTTCAAAAATTTTCCAATATTTTTTTCAAGGATTTTCCAATATTTTTTTCAAAAATTTTCCAATATTTTTTTCAAAAATTTTGCAATATTTTTTCAAAAATTTTCCAACATTTTTTCCAAAATTTTTTCAAAAATTTTCCAATATTTTTCCCAAAATTTTCCAATATTTTTTCCAAAATTTTTTCAGAAATTTTCCAATATTTTTTTCAAAAATTTTCCAATATTTTTTTCAAAAATTTTCCAATATTTTTTCCAAAATTTTTTCAAAAATTTTCCAATATTTTTTCCAAAATTTTTTCAAAAATTTTCCAATATTTTTTTCAAAATTTTTTCAAAAATTTTCCAAAATTTTTTCAAAAATTTTCCAATATTTTTTTCAAAAATTTTTCAAAAATTTTCCAATATTTTTTTCAAAAATTTTCCAATATTTTTTTCAAAAATTTTCCAATATTTTTTCCAAAATTTTTTCAAAAATTTTCCAATATTTTTTCCAAAATTTTTTCAAAAATTTTCCAATATTTTTTTCAAAATTTTTTCAAAAATTTTCCAATATTTTTTCCAAAATTTTTTCAAAAATTTTCCAATATTTTTCCAAAATTTTCCAATATTTTTTCCAAAATTTTTTCAGAAATTTTCCAATATTTTTTTCAAAATTTTTTCAAAAATTTTCCAAAATTTTTAAAAAATTTTCCAATATTTTTTTCAAAAATTTTTCAAAAATTTTCCAATATTTTTTTCAAAAATTTTCCAATATTTTTTTCAAAAATTTTCCAATATTTTTTCCAAAATTTTTTCAAAAATTTTCCAATATTTTTTCCAAAATTTTTTCAAAAATTTTCCAATATTTTTTTCAAAATTTTTTCAAAAATTTTCCAATATTTTTTCCAAAATTTTTTCAAAAATTTTCCAATATTTTTCCAAAATTTTCCAATATTTTTTCCAAAATTTTTTCAGAAATTTTCCAATATTTTTTCAAAAATTTTCCAATATTTTTTTCAAAAATTTTCCAATATTTTTTTCGAAAATTTTCCAATATTTTTTCCAAAATTTTTTCAAAAATTTTCCAATATTTTTTCCAAAATTTTTTCAAAAATTTTCCAATATTTTTTTCAAAATTTTTCAAAAATTTCCAAAATTTTTTCAAAAATTTTCCAATATTTTTTTCAAAAATTTTTCATAAATTTTCCAATATTTTTTTCAAAAATTTTCCAATATTTTTTTCAAAAATTTTCCAATATTTTTTCCAAAATTTTTTCAAAAATTTTCCAATATTTTTTCCAAAATTTTTTCAAAAATTTTCCAATATTTTTTTCAAAATTTTTTCAAAAATTTTCCAAAATTTTTTCAAAAATTTTCCAATATTTTTTTCAAAAATTTTTCAAAAATTTTCCAATATTTTTTTCAAAAATTTTCCAATATTTTTTTCAAAAATTTTCCAATATTTTTTCCAAAATTTTTTCAAAAATTTTCCAATATTTTTTCCAAAATTTTTTCAAAAATTTTCCAATATTTTTTTCAAAATTTTTTCAAAAATTTTCCAATATTTTTTCCAAAATTTTTTCAAAAATTTTCCAATATTTTTCCAAAATTTTCCAATATTTTTTCCAAAATTTTTTCAGAAATTTTCCAATATTTTTTTCAAAATTTTTTCAAAAATTTTCCAAAATTTTTTAAAAAATTTTCCAATATTTTTTTCAAAAATTTTTCAAAAATTTTCCAATATTTTTTTCAAAAATTTTCCAATATTTTTTTCAAAAATTTTCCAATATTTTTTCCAAAATTTTTTCAAAAATTTTCCAATATTTTTTCCAAAATTTTTTCAAAAATTTTCCAATATTTTTTTCAAAATTTTTTCAAAAATTTTCCAATATTTTTTCCAAAATTTTTTCAAAAATTTTCCAATATTTTTCCAAAATTTTCCAATATTTTTTCCAAAATTTTTTCAGAAATTTTCCAATATTTTTTCAAAAATTTTCCAATATTTTTTTCAAAAATTTTCCAATATTTTTTTCAAAAATTTTCCAATATTTTTTCCAAAATTTTTTCAAAAATTTTCCAATATTTTTTCCAAAATTTTTTCAAAAATTTTCCAATATTTTTTTCAAAATTTTTTCAAAAATTTCCAAAATTTTTTCAAAAATTTTCCAATATTTTTTTCAAAAATTTTTCAAAAATTTTCCAATATTTTTTTCAAAAATTTTCCAATATTTTTTTCAAAAATTTTCCAATATTTTTTCCAAAATTTTTTCAAAAATTTTCCAATATTTTTTCCAAAATTTTTTCAAAAATTTTCCAATATTTTTTTCAAAATTTTTTCAAAAATTTTCCAGTATTTTTTTCAAAAATTTTCCAATATTTTTTTCAAAAATTTTCCAAAATTTTTTCCAAAATTTTTTCAAAAATTTTCCAATACTTTTTCCAAAATTTTCCAATATTTTTTCCAAGTTTTTTTCAAAAATTTTCCAATATTTTTTTCAAAATTTTTTCAAAAATTTTCCAATATTTTTTCCAAAATTTTTTCAAAATTTTCCAATATTTTTCCAAAATTTTCCAATATTTTTTCCAAAATTTTTTCAGAAATTTTCCAATATTTTTTTCAAAAATTTTCCAATATTTTTTTCAAAAATTTTCCAATATTTTTTTCAAAAATTTTCCAATATTTTTTCCAAAATTTTTTCAAAAATTTTCCAATATTTTTTTCAAAAATTTTCCAATATTTTTTCCAAAATTTTTTCAAAAATTTTCCAATATTTTTTTCAAAAATTTTCCAATATTTTTTCCAAAATTTTTTCAAAAATTTTCCAATATTTTTTCCAAAATTTTTTCAAAAATTTTCCAATATTTTTTTCAAAATTTTTTCAAAAATTTTCCAAAATTTTTTCAAAAATTTTCCAATATTTTTTTCAAAAATTTTTCAAAAACTTTCCAATATTTTTTTCAAAAATTTTCCAATATTTTTTTCAAAAATTTTCCAATATTTTTTCCAAAATTTTTTCAAAAATTTTCCAATATTTTTTCCAAAATTTTTTCAAAAATTTTCCAATATTTTTTTCAAAATTTTTTCAAAAATTTTCCAATATTTTTTCCAAAATTTTTTCAAAAATTTTCCAATATTTTTCCAAAATTTTCCAATATTTTTTCCAAAATTTTTTCAGAAATTTTCCAATATTTTTTTCAAAATTTTTTCAAAAATTTTCCAAAATTTTTTCAAAAATTTTCCAATATTTTTTTAAAAATTTTTCAAAAATTTTCCAATATTTTTTTCAAAAATTTTCCAATATTTTTTTCAAAAATTTTCCAATATTTTTTCCAAAATTTTTTCAAAAATTTTCCAATATTTTTTCCAAAATTTTTTCAAAAATTTTCCAATATTTTTTTCAAAATTTTTTCAAAAATTTTCCAGTATTTTTTTCAAAAATTTTCCAATATTTTTTTCAAAATTTTTTCAAAAATTTTGCAATTTTTTTTTCAAAAATTTTCCAATATTTTTTTCAAAAATTTTCCAATATTTTTTCCAAAATTTTGCAATAGTTTTTCCAATATTTTTTCAAAAAATTTTTCCAAAATTTTTTCAAAAATTTTCCGAAATTTCTCAAAAATTTTCCAATATTTGTTCCAAAATTTTCCAATATTTTTTCCAAAATTTTCCAATATTTTTTCCAATATTTTTTCAAAAATTTTCTAATATTTTTTCCGAAATTTTCCAATATTTTTTCCAATATTTTTTCAAATATTTTCCAATATTTTTTTCAAAAATTTTCCAAAATTTCTTCAAAAATTTTCCAATATTTTTTCCAAAATTTTCCAATATTTTTTCCAATATTTTTTCAAAAGTTTTCCAATATTTTTTCTCAAAATTTTGCAATATTTTTTTCAAAAATTTTCCAATATTTTTTTCAAAAATTTTCCAATATTTTTTCCAAAATTTTCCAATATTTTTTCCAATATTTTTTCCAAAATTTTCCAATATTTTTTTCAAGGATTTTCCAATATTTTTTTCAAAAATTTTCCAATATTTTTTTCAAAAATTTTGCAATATTTTTTCAAAAATTTTCCAACATTTTTTCCAAAATTTTTTCAAAAATTTTCCAATATTTTTCCCAAAATTTTCCAATATTTTTTCCAAAATTTTTTCAGAAATTTTCCAATATTTTTTTCAAAAATTTTCCAATATTTTTTTCAAAAATTTTCCAATATTTTTTCCAAAATTTTTTCAAAAATTTTCCAATATTTTTTCCAAAATTTTTTCAAAAATTTTCCAATATTTTTTTCAAAATTTTTTCAAAAATTTTCCAAAATTTTTTCAAAAATTTTCCAATATTTTTTTCAAAAATTTTTCAAAAATTTTCCAATATTTTTTTCAAAAATTTTCCAATATTTTTTTCAAAAATTTTCCAATATTTTTTCCAAAATTTTTTCAAAAATTTTCCAATATTTTTTCCAAAATTTTTTCAAAAATTTTCCAATATTTTTTTCAAAATTTTTTCAAAAATTTTCCAATATTTTTTCCAAAATTTTTTCAAAAATTTTCCAATATTTTTCCAACATTTTCCAATATTTTTTCCAAAATTTTTTCAGAAATTTTCCAATATTTTTTTCAAAATTTTTTCAAAAATTTTCCAAAATTTTTTAAAAAATTTTCCAATATTTTTTTCAAAAATTTTTCAAAAATTTTCCAATATTTTTTTCAAAAATTTTCCAATATTTTTTTCAAAAATTTTCCAATATTTTTTCCAAAATTTTTTCAAAAATTTTCCAATATTTTTTCCAAAATTTTTTCAAAAATTTTCCAATATTTTTTTCAAAATTTTTTCAAAAATTTTCCAATATTTTTTCCAAAATTTTTTCAAAAATTTTCCAATATTTTTCCAAAATTTTCCAATATTTTTTCCAAAATTTTTTCAGAAATTTTCCAATATTTTTTTCAAAAATTTTCCAATATTTTTTTCAAAAATTTTCCAATATTTTTTTCGAAAATTTTCCAATATTTTTTCCAATATTTTTTCCAAAATTTTTTCAAAAATTTTCCAATATTTTTTTCAAAATTTTTTCAAAAATTTCCAAAATTTTTTCAAAAATTTTCCAATATTTTTTTCAAAAATTTTTCAAAAATTTTCCAATATTTTTTTCAAAAATTTTCCAATATTTTTTTCAAAAATTTTCCAATATTTTTTCCAAAATTTTTTCAAAAATTTTCCAATATTTTTTCCAAAATTTTTTCAAAAATTTTCCAATATTTTTTTCAAAAATTTTTCAAAAATTTTCCAATATTTTTTTCAAAAATTTTCCAATATTTTTTTCAAAAATTTTCCAATATTTTTTCCAAAATTTTTTCAAAAATTTTCCAATATTTTTTCCAAAATTTTTTCAAAAATTTTCCAATATTTTTTTCAAAATTTTTTCAAAAATTTTCCAATATTTTTTCCAAAATTTTTTCAAAAATTTTCCAATATTTTTCCAAAATTTTCCAATATTTTTTCCAAAATTTTTTCAGAAATTTTCCAATATTTTTTTCAAAATTTTTTCAAAAATTTTCCAAAATTTTTTAAAAAATTTTCCAATATTTTTTTCAAAAATTTTTCAAAAATTTTCCAATATTTTTTTCAAAAATTTTCCAATATTTTTTTCAAAAATTTTCCAATATTTTTTGCAAAATTTTTTCAAAAATTTTCCAATATTTTTTCCAAAATTTTTTCAAAAATTTTCCAATATTTTTTTCAAAATTTTTTCAAAAATTTTCCAATATTTTTTCCAAAATTTTTTCAAAAATTTTCCAATATTTTTCCAAAATTTTCCAATATTTTTTCCAAAATTTTTTCAGAAATTTTCCAATATTTTTTTCAAAAATTTTCCAATATTTTTTTCAAAAATTTTCCAATATTTTTTTCAAAAATTTTCCAATATTTTTTCCAAAATTTTTTCAAAAATTTTCCAATATTTTTTCCAAAATTTTTTCAAAAATTTTCCAATATTTTTTTCAAAATTTTTTCAACAATTTCCAAAATTTTTTCAAAAATTTTCCAATATTTTTTTCAAAAATTTTTCAAAAATTTTCCAATATTTTTTTCAAAAATTTTCCAATATTTTTTTCAAAAATTTTCCAATATTTTTTCCAAAATTTTTTCAAAAATTTTCCAATATTTTTTCCAAAATTTTTTCAAAAATTTTCCAATATTTTTTTCAAAATTTTTTCAAAAATTTTCCAGTATTTTTTTCAAAAATTTTCCAATATTTTTTTCAAAAATTTTCCAATATTTTTTCCAAAATTTTTTCAAAAATTTTCCAATACTTTTTCCAAAATTTTCCAATATTTTTCCAAGTTTTTTTCAAAAATTTTCCAATATTTTTTCCAAAATTTTTTCAAAATTTTCCAATATTTTTCCAAAATTTTCCAATATTTTTTCCAAAATTTTTTCAGAAATTTTCCAATATTTTTTTCAAAAATTTTCCAATATTTTTTTCAAAAATTTTCCAATATTTTTTTCAAAAATTTTCCAATCTTTTTTCCAAAATTTTTTTTCAAAAATTTTCCAATATTTTTTCCAAAATTTTTTCAAAAATTTTCCAATATTTTTTTCAAAATTTTTTCAAAAATTTTCCAAAATTTTTTCAAAAATTTTCCAATATTTTTTTGAAAAATTTTTCAAAAATTTTCCAATATTTTTTTCAAAAATTTTCCAATATTTTTTTCAAAAATTTTCCAATATTTTTTCCAAAATTTTTTCAAAAATTTTCCAATATTTTTTCCAAAATTTTTTCAAAAATTTTCCAATATTTTTTTCAAAATTTTTTCAAAAATTTTCCAGTATTTTTTTCAAAAATTTTCCAACATTTTTTTCAAAAATTTTCCAATATTTTTTTCAAAAATTTTCCAATATTTTTTTCAAAAATTTTCCAATATTTTTTTCAAAAATTTTCCTATATTTTTTCCAAAATTTTCCAATATTTTTTCCAATAATTTTTCAAAAATTTTTTCAAAAATTTTCCAATATTTCTTTCAAAATTTTTTCAAAAATTTTCCAGTATTTTTTTCAAAAATTTTCCAATATTTTTTTCAAAAATTTTCCAATATTTTTTCCAAAATTTTTTCAAAAATTTTCCAATACTTTTTCCAATATTTTCCAATATTTTTTCCAAATTTTTTTCAAAAATTTTCCAATATTTTTTTCAAAATTTTTTCAAAAATTTTCCAATATTTTTTCCAAAATTTTTTCAAAAATTTTCCAATATTTTTCCAAAATTTTCCAATATTTTTTCCAAAATTTTTTCAAAAATTTTCCAATATTTTTCCAAAATTTTCCAATATTTTTTTCAAAAATTTTCCAATATTTTTTCTTAAATTTTTTCAAAAATTTTCCAATATTTTTTCCAAAATTTTTTCAAAAATTTTCCAATATTTTTTTCAAAATTTTTTCAAAAATTTTCCAAAATTTTTTCAAAAATTTTCCAATATTTTTTTCAAAAATTTTTCAAAAATTTTCCAATATTTTTTTCAAAAATTTTCCAATATTTTTTTCAAAAATTTTCCAATATTTTTTCCAAAATTTTTTCAAAAATTTTCCAATATTTTTTCCAAAATTTTTTCAAAAATTTTCCAATATTTTTTTCAAAATTTTTTCAAAAATTTTCCAGTATTTTTTTCAAAAATTTTCCAATATTTTTTTCAAAAATTTTTCCAATATTTTTTCCAAAATTTTTTGAAAAATTTTCCAATACTTTTTCCAAAATTTTCCAATATTTTTTCCAAATTTTTTTCAAAAATTTTCCAATATTTTTTGCAAAAATTTTCCAATATTTTTTTCAAAAATTTTCCAATATTTTTTCCAAAATTTTTTCAAAAATTTTCCAATATTTTTCCAAAATTTTCCAATATTTTTTCCAAAATTTTTTCAGAAATTTTCCAATATTTTTTTCAAAAATTATCCAATATTTTTTTCAAAAATTTTCCAATATTTTTTTCAAAAATTTTCCAATATTTTTTTCAAAAATTTTCCAATATTTTTTCCAAAATTTTTTCAAAAATTTTCCAATATTTTTTCCAAAATTTTTTCAAAAATTTTCCAATATTTTTTTCAAAATTTTTTCAAAAATTTCCAAAAATTTTTTCAAAAATTTTCCAATATTTTTTTCAAAAATTCTTCAAAAATTTTCCAATATTTTTTTCAAAAATTTTCCAATATTTTTTTCAAAAATTTTCCAATATTTTTTCCAAAATTTTTTCAAAAATTTTCCAATATTTTTTCCAAAATTTTTTCAAAAATTTTCCAATATTTTTTTCAAAATTTTTTTCAAAATTTTCCAGTATTTTTTTCAAAAATTCTCCAATATTTTTTTCAAAAATTTTCCAATATTTTTTCCAAAATTTTTTCAAAAATTTTCCAATACTTTTTCCGAAATTTTCCAATATTTTTTCCAAATTTTTTTCAAAAATTTTCCAATATTTTTTTCAAAAATTTTCCAATATTTTTTTCAAAAATTTTCCAATATTTTTTTCAAAAATTTTCCAATATTTTTTCCAAAATTTTCCAATATTTTTTCCAATAATTTTTCAAAAATTTTTTCAAAAATTTTCCAATATTTTTTTCAAAATTTTTTCAAAAATTTTCCAGTATTTTTTTCAAAAATTTTCCAATATTTTTTTCAAAAATTTTCCAATATTTTTTCCACAATTTTTTCAAAAATTTTCCAATACTTTTTCCAAAATTTTCCAATATTTTTTCCAAATTTTTTTCAAAAATTTTCCAATATTTTTTTCAAAAATTTTCCAATATTTTTTTCAAAAATTTTCCAATATTTTTTCCAAAATTTTTTCAAAAATTTTCCAATATTTTTCCAAAATTTTCCAATATTTTTTCCAAAATTTTTTCAGAAATTTTCCAATATTTTTTTCAAAAATTTTCCAATATTGTTTTCAAAAATTTTCCAATATTTTTTCCAATATTTTTTCCAAAATTTTTTCAAAAATTTTCCAATATTTTTTTCAAAATTTTTTCAAAAATTTCCAAAATTTTTTCAAAAATTTTCCAATATTTTTTTCAAAAATTTTTCAAAAATTTTCCAATATTTTTTTCAAAAATTTTCCAATATTTTTTTCAAAAATTTTTCAAAAATTTTCCAATACTTTTTCCAAAATTTTCCAATATTTTTTCCAAATTTTTTTCAAAAATTTTCCAATATTTTTTTCAAAAATTTTCCAATATTTTTTTCAAAAATTTTCCAATATTTTTTCCAAAATTTTTTCAAAAATTTTCCAATATTTTTCCAAAATTTTCCAATATTTTTTCCAAAATTTTTTCAGAAATTTTCCAATATTTTTTTCAAAAATTTTCCAATATTGTTTTCAAAAATTTTCCAATATTTTTTCCAATATTTTTTCCAAAATTTTTTCAAAAATTTTCCAATATTTTTTTCAAAATTTTTTCAAAAATTTCCAAAATTTTTTCAAAAATTTTCCAATATTTTGTTCAAAAATTTTTCAAAAATTTTCCAATATTTTTTTCAAAAATTTTCCAATATTTTTTTCAAAAAGTTTCCAATATTTTTTCCAAAATTTTTTCAAAAATTTTCCAATATTTTTTCCAAAATTTTTTCAAAAATTTTCCAATATTTTTTTCAAAATTTTTTCAAAAATTTTCCAGTATTTTTTTCAAAAATTTTCCAATATTTTTTTCAAAAATTTTCCAATATTTTTTCCACAATTTTTTCAAAAATTTTCCAATACTTTTTCCAAAATTTTCCAATATTTTTTCCAAATTTTTTTCAAAAATTTTCCAATATTTTTTTCAAAAATTTTCCAATATTTTTTTCAAAAATTTTCCAATATTTTTTCCAAAATTTTTTCAAAAATTTTCCAATATTTTTTTCAAAAATTTTCCAATATTGTTTTCAAAAATTTTCCAATATTTTTTCCAATATTTTTTCCAAAATTTTTTCAAAAATTTTCCAATATTTTTTTCAAAATTTTTTCAAAAATTTCCAAAATTTTTTCAAAAATTTTCCAATATTTTTTTCAAAAATTTTTCAAAAATTTTCCAATATTTTTTTCAAAAATTTTCCAATATTTTTTTCAAAAATTTTCCAATATTTTTTCCAAAATTTTTTCAAAAATTTTCCAATATTTTTTCCAAAATTTTTTCAAAAATTTTCCAATATTTTTTTCAAAATTTTTTCAAAAATTTTCCAGTATTTTTTTCAAAAATTTTCCAATATTTTTTTCAAAAATTTTCCAATATTTTTTCCAAAATTTTTTCAAAAATTTTCCAATACTTTTTCCAAAATTTTCCAATATTTTTTCAAAACTTTTTTCAAAAATTTTCCAACATTTTTTTCAAAAATTTTCCAATATTTTTTTCAAAAATTTTCCAATATTTTTTTCAAAAATTTTCCAATATTTTTTCCAAAATTTTCCAATATTTTTTCCAATAATTTTTCAAAAATTTTTTCCAAAATTTTTTCAAAAATTTCCCAAAATTTTTTCAAAAATTTTCCAATATTTTTTCCAAAATTTTCCAATATTTTTTCCAATATTTTTTCATAAATTTTCAAATATATTTTTTTCAAAAATTTTCCAATATTTTTTTCAAAAATTTTCCAATATTTTTTCCAAAATTTTCCAATATTTTTTCCAATATTTTTTCAAAAATTTTTTCCAAAATTTTTTCAAAAATTTCCCAAAATTTTTTCAAAAATTTTTCAATATTTTTTCCAAAATTTTCCAATATTTTTTCTAATATTTTTTCAAAAATTTTCCAATATTTTTTCCAAAATTTTCCAATATTTTTTCCAATATTTTTTCAAAAATTTTCCAATATTTTTTTCAAAAATTTTCCAAAATTTATTCAAAAATTTTCCAATATTTTTTCCAAAATTTTCCAATATTTTTTCCAATATTTTTTCAAAAATTTTCCAATATTTTTTTCCAAAATTTTGCAATTTTTTTTTCAAAAATTTTCCAATATTTTTTTCAAAAATTTTCCAATATTTTTTCCAAAATTTTCCAATATTTTTTCCAATATTTTTTCAAAAAATTTTTCCAAAATTTTTTCAAAAATTTTCCGAAATTTTCTCAAAAATTTTCCAATATTTGTTCCAAAATTTTCCAATATTTTTTCCAATATTTTTTCAAAAATTTTCCAATATTTTTTCCGAAATTTTCCAATATTTTTTCCAATATTTTTTCAAATATTTTCCAATATTTTTTTCAAAAATTTTCCAAAATTTCTTCAAAAATTTTCCAATATTTTTTCCAAAATTTTCCAATATTTTTTCCAATATTTTTTCAAAAATTTTCCAATATTTTTTTCCAAAATTTTGCAATATTTTTTTCAAAAATTTTCCAATATTTTTTCCAAAATTTTCCAATATTTTTTCCAATATTTTTTCAAAAATTTTCCAATATTTTTTTCAAAAATTTTCCAACATTTTTTTCAAAAAATTTCCAATATTTTTTCCAAAATTTTCCAATATTTTTTCCAATATTTTTTCAAAAATTTTTTCCAAAATTTTTTCAAAAATTTCCCAAAATTTTTTCAAAAATTTTCCAATATTTTTTCCAAAATTTTCCAATATTTTTTCCAATATTTTTTCAAATATTGGAAAATTTTGGAAAAAAATATTGGAAAATTTTTGAAAAAATTTTGGAAAAAATATTGGAAAATTTTTGAAAAAATATTGGAAAATTTTTGAAAAAAATATTGGAAAATTTTTGAAAAAAAGTATTGGAAAATTGTTGAAAAAAATATTGGAAAATTTTTGAAAAAAATATTGGAAAATTTTTTCAAAAATTTCCCAAAATTTTTTCAAAAATTTTCCAATATTTTTTCCAAAATTTTCCAATATTTTTTCCAATATTTTTTCAAATATTGGAAAATTTTGGAAAAAAATATTGGAAAATTTTTGAAAAAATTTTGGAAAAAATATTGGAAAATTTTTGAAAAAATATTGGAAAATTTTTGAAAAAAATATTGGAAAATTTTTGAAAAAAAGTATTGGAAAATTGTTGAAAAAAATATTGGAAATTTTTGAAAAAAATATTGCAAAATTTTGGAAAAAAATATTGGAAAATTTTTGAAAAAATATTGGAAAAAATATTGGAAAATTTTGGAAAAAATATTGGAAAATTTTTGAAAAAATATTGGAAAAAATATTCAAAAATTTTGGAAAAAATATTGGAAAATTTTTGAAAAAATTTTGGGAAATTTTTGAAAAAATTTTGGAAAAAATTTTTGAAAAAATATTGGAAAAAATATTGGAAAATTTTGGAAAAAATATTGGAAAATTTTTGAAAAAAATATTGGAAAATTTTTGAAAAAATATTGGAAAAAATATTGGAAATTTTTGGAACAAATATTGGAAAATTTTTGAAAAAATATCAGAAAAAATATTGGAAAATTTTGGAAAAAGTATTGGAAAATTTTTGAAAAAATTTTGGGAAATTTTTGAAAAAATTTTGGAAAAAATTTTTGAAAAAATATTGGAAAAAATATTGGAAAATTTTGGAAAAAATATTGGAAAAATTTTTGAAAAAAATATTGGAAAATTTTTGAAAAAAATATTGGAAAATTTTTGAAAAAATATTGGAAAAAATATTGGAAAAATTTTGAAAAAATTCTTGGGAAATTTTTGACAAAATTTTGGAAAAAGTTTTTGAAAAAATATTGGAAAAAATATTTGAAAATTTTTGAAGAAATATTTGAAAATTTTTGAAAAAATTTTGGAAAAAAAATTGGAAAATTTTGGAAAAAATATTGGAAAAAATATTGGAAAATTTTTGAAAAAAATATTGGAAAATTTTTGAAAAAAATATTGGAAAGTTTTTGAAAAAAATATTGGAAAATTTTTGAAAAAAACATTGGAAAATTTTTGGAAAAATTTTGGAAAAAATATTGGAAAATTTTTGGAAAAATTTTGGAAAATTTTTGAAAAAATTTTGGAAAAAATTTTTGAAAAAATATTGGAAAAAATATTGGAAAATTTTGGAAAAAATATTGGAAAATTTTTGAAAAAAATATTGCAAAATTTTTGAAAAAAATATTGCAAAATTTTGGAAAAAAATATTGGAAAATTTTTGAAAAAATATTGGAAAAAATATTGGAAAATTTTTGAAGAAATTTTGGAAAATTTTTGAAAAAGATATTGGAAAATTTTTGAAAAAATATTGGAAAAAATATTGGAAATTTTCAGAAAAAATATTGGAAAATTTTTGAAAAAATATTGGAAAAAATATTGGAAAATTTTGGAAAAAATATTGGAAAATTTTTGAAAAAAATATTGGAAAATTTTTGAAAAAAATATTTGAGAATTTTTGAAAAAATTTTGGAAAAAATATTGGAAAATTTTGGAAAAAATATTGGAAAGTTTTTGAAAAAAATATTGGAAAATTTTTGAAAAAATTTTGGAAAAAATATTGGAAAATTTTGGAAAAAATATTGGAAAATTTTTGAAAAAATTTTGGAAAAAATATTGGAAATTTTTGAAAAAAATATTGGAAAATTTTTGAAAAAAATATTGGAAAATTTTTGAAAAAATGTTGGGAAATTTTTGAAAAAAATTTGGAAAAAAATTGGAAAAAATATTGGAAAATTTTTGAAAAATTTTGGAAAAAATATTGGAAAATTTTTGAAAAAATATTGGAAAATTTTTGAAAAAAATATTGGAAAATTTTTGAAAAAAATATTGAAAAAATTTTGGAAAAAATATTGGAAAATTTTGGAAAAAATATTGGAAGATTTTTGAAAAAATTTTGGAAAAAATATTGGAAAAAACATTGGAAAAATTTGGAAAAAATATTGGGAAATTTTTGAAAAAAATATTGGAAAATTTTTGAAAAAAATATTGGAAAATTTTTGAAAAAAATATTGGAAAATTTTTGAAAAAATTTTGGAAAAAATATTGGAAAATTTTTGAAAAAAATATTGGAAAATTTTTGAAAAAAATATTGGAAAATTTTGGAAAAAAATATTGGAAAATTTTTGAAAAAATATTGGAAAAAATGTTGGAAAATTTTGGAAAAAATATTGGAAAATTTTTGAAAAAAATATTGGAAAATTTTTGAAAAAAATATTGGAAAATTTTTGAAAAAAATATTGGAAAATTTTTGAAAAAAATATTGGAAAATTTTTGAAAAAATTTTGGAAAAAATATTGGAAACTTTTGGAAAAAATATTGGAAAATTTTTGAAAAATTTTGGAAAATTTTTGAAAAAAATATTGGAAAATTTTTGAAAAAAAATATTGGAAAATTTTTGAAAAAAATATTGGAAAATTTTTGAAAAAAATATTGGAAAATTTTTGAAAAAATTTTGGAAAAAATATTGGAAACTTTTGGAAAAAATATTGGAAAATTTTTGAAAAAAATTTTGGGAAATTTTTTAAAAAATTTTGGAAAAAATTTTTGAAAAAATATTGGAAAAAATATTGGAAAATTTTGGAAAAAATATTGGAAAATTTTTGAAAAAAATATTGGAAATTTTTTGAAAAAAATATTGGAAAATTTTTGAAAAAAATATTGGAAAATTTTTGAAAAAAATATTGGAAAATTTTTGAAAAAATTTTGGAAAAAATATTGGAAACTTTTGGAAAAAATATTGGAAAATTTTTGAAAAATTTTGGAAAATTTTTGAAAAAAATATTGGAAAATTTTTGAAAAAAAAAATTGGAAAATTTTTGAAAAAATTTTGGAAGGAATTTTTGAAAAAATATTGGAAAAAATATTGGAAAATTTTGGAAAAAATATTGGAAAATTTTTGAAAAAATTTTGGAAAAAATATTGGAAAATTTTTGAAAAAAATGTTGGAAAATTTTTGAAAAAAATATTGGAAAATTTTTGAAAAAATTTTGGAAAAAATATTGGAAAATTTTGGAAACAATATTGGAAAATTTTTGAAAAAATTTTGGAAAAAATTTTTGAAAAAATATTGGAAAAAATATTGGAAAATTTTGGAAAAAAAATTGGAAAATTTTTGAAAAAAATATCGGAAAATTTTTGAAAAAAATATTGGAAACTTTTTGAAAAAAATATTGGACACTTTTTGAAAAAATTTTGGAAAAAATTTTGGAAAAAATTTTTGAAAAAAATATTGGAAAATTTTGGAAAAAATTTTGGAAAAAATATTGGAAAATTTTGGAAAAAAATATTGGAAAATTTTTGAAAAAATATTGGAAAAAATATTGGAAAATTTTTGAAAAAAATATTGGAAAATTTTTGAAAAAAATATTGGAAAATTTTTGAAAAAATATTGGAAAAAATATTGGAAAATTTTGGAAAAAGTATTGGAAAATTTTGGAAAAAATTTTGGAAAAAATATTGGAAAATTTTGGAAAAAATATTGGAAAATTTTTGTAAAAAATATTGGAAAATTTTTGAAAAAAATATTGGAAAATTTTTGAAAAAAATATTGGAAAATTTTTGAAAAAATTTTGGAAAAAATATTGGAAACTTTTGGAAAAAATATTGGAAAATTTTGGAAAAAATTTTGGAAAAAATATTGGAAAATTTTGGAAAAAATATTGGAAAATTTTTGAAAAAAATATTGGAAATTTTTTGAAAAAAATGTTGGAAAATTTTTGAAAAGATTTTGGAAGGAATTTTTGAAAAAATATTGGAAAAAATATTGGAAAATTTTGGAAAAAATATTGGAAAATTTTGGAAAAAATATTGGAAAATTTTTGAAAAAAATACTGGAAAATTTTTGAAAAAAATGTTGGAAAATTTTTGAAAAAAATATTGGAAAATTTTTGAAAAAATTTTGGAAAAATTATTGGAAAATTTTGGAAACAATATTGGAAAATTTTTGAAAAAATTTTGGAAAATTTTTGAAAAAATTTTGGAAAAAATTTTTGAAAAAATATTGGAAAAAATATTGGAAAATTTTGGAAAAAAAATGGGAAAATTTTTGAAAAAAATATTGAAAAATTTTTGAAAAAAATATTGGAAACTTTTTGAAAAAAATATTGGAGACTTTTTGAAAAAATTTTGGAAAAAATTTTGGAAAAAATTTTTGAAAAAAATATTGGAAAATTTTGGAAAAAATTTTGGAAAAAATATTGGAAAATTTTTGAAAAAAATATTGGAAAATTTTTGAAAAAAATATTGGAAAATTTTTGAAAAAATTTGAGAAAAAATATTGGAAAATTTTGGAAAAAAATATTGGAAAATTTTTGAAAAAAATATTGGAAATTTTTTGAAAAAATTTTGGAAAAAATATTGGAAAATTTTGAAAAAAAAGATTGGAAAATTTTTGAAAAAATATTGGAAAAAATATTGGAAAATTTTGGAAAAAATATTGGAAAATTTTTGAAAAAAATATTGGAAAATTTTTGAAAAAATGTTGGAAAAAATATTGGAAAATTTTGGAAAAAAATATTGGAAAATTTTTGAAAAAATATTGGAAAAAATATTGGAAAATTTTTGAAAAAAATATTGGCAAATTTTTGCAAAAAATATTGGAAAATTTTTGAAAAAAATATTCCAAAATTTTTGGAAAAAATATTGGAAAATTTTTGAAAAAAATATTGGAAAATTTTTGAAAAAATTTTGGAAAATATATTGGAAAATTTTGGAAAAAATATTGGAAAATTTTGGAAAAAATATTGGAAAAAATATTGGAAAATTTTGGAAAAAATATTGGAAAATTTTTGAAAAAAATATTGGAAAATTTTTGAATAAAATATTGGAAAATTTTTGAAAAAATATTGGAAAAAATATTGGAAAATTTTTGAAAAAAATATTGGAAAATTTTTGAAAAAAATATTGGAAAATTTTTGAAAAAAATATTGGAAAATTTTTGGAAAAAATATTGGAAAATTTTTGAAAAAAATATTGGAAAATTTTTGAAAAAATATTGGAAAATTTTGGAAAAAATATTGGAAAAAATATTGGAAAATTTTGGAAAAAATATTGGAAAATTTTTGAAAAAAATATTGGAAAATTTTTGAAAAAAATATTGGAAAATTTTTGAAAAAATTTTGGAAAAAATATTGGAAAATTTTGGAAAAAAATATTGGAAAATTTTTGAAAAAAATATTGGAAATTTCTCAAAAAATTTTGGAAAAATTATTGGAAAATTTACGAAAAAAAGATTGGAAAATTTTTGAAAAAATATTGGAAAAAATATTGAAAAATTTTGGAAAAAATATTGGAAAATTTTTGAAAAAATTTTGGGAAATTTTTGAAAAATTTATGGAAAAAATTTTTGAAAAAATGTGGGAAAAAATATTGGAAAATTTTGGAAAAAATATTGGAAAATTTTTGAAAAAAATATTGGAAAATTTTTGAAAAAATGTTGGAAAAAATATTGGAAAATTTTGGAAAAAAATATTGGAAAATTTTTGAAAAAATATTGGAAAAAATATTGGAAAATTTTTGAAAAAAATATTGGAAAATTTTTGAAAAAAATGTTGGAAAATTTTTGAAAAAAATATTCCAAAATTTTTGGAAAAAATATTGGAAAATTTTTGAAAAAAATATTGGAAAATTTTTGAAAAAATTTTGGAAAAAATATTGGAAAATTTTGGAAAAAATATTGCAAAATTTTGGAAAAAATATTGGAAAAAATATTGGAAAATTTTGGAAAAAATATTGGAAAATTTTTGAAAAAAATATTGGAAAATTTTTGAATAAAATATTGGAAAATTTTTGAAAAAATTTTGGAAAAAATATTGGAAAATTTTGGAAAAAAATTATTGGAAAATTTTTGAAAAAATTTTGGAAAATTTTTGAAAAAAATTTTGGAAAAAATATTTGAAAAAATATTGGAAAAAATATTGGAAAATTTTGGAAAAAATATTGGAAAATTTTTGAAAAAATATTGGAAAATTTTTGAAAAAAATATTGGAAAATTTTTGAAAAAAATATTGGAAAATTTTTGGAAAAAATATTGGAAAATTTTTGAAAAAAATATTGGAAAATTTTTGAATAAAATATTGGAAAATTTTTGAAAAAATATTGGAAAAAATATTGGAAAATTTTTGAAAAAAATATTGGAAAATTTTTGAAAAAAATATTGGAAAATTTTTGAAAAAAATATTGGAAAATTTTTGGAAAAAATATTGGAAAATTTTTGAAAAAAATATTGGAAAATTTTTGAAAAAATATTGGAAAATTTTGGAAAAAATATTGGAAAAAATATTGGAAAATTTTGGAAAAAATATTGGAAAATTTTTGAAAAAAATATTGGAAAATTTTTGAAAAAAATATTGGAAAATTTTTGAAAAAATTTTGGAAAAAATATTGGAAAATTTTGGAAAAAAATATTGGAAAATTTTTGAAAAAAATATTGGAAATTTCTCAAAAAATTTTGGAAAAAATATTGGAAAATTTACGAAAAAAAGATTGGAAAATTTTTGAAAAAATATTGGAAAAAATATTGAAAAATTTTGGAAAAAATATTGGAAAATTTTTGAAAAAATTTTGGGAAATTTTTGAAAAATTTATGGAAAAAATTTTTGAAAAAATGTGGGAAAAAATATTGGAAAATTTTGGAAAAAATATTGGAAAATTTTTGAAAAAAATATTGGAAAATTTTTGAAAAAATGTTGGAAAAAATATTGGAAAATTTTGGAAAAAAATATTGGAAAATTTTTGAAAAAATATTGGAAAAAATATTGGAAAATTTTTGAAAAAAATATTGGAAAATTTTTGAAAAAAATGTTGGAAAATTTTTGAAAAAAATATTCCAAAATTTTTGGAAAAAATATTGGAAAATTTTTGAAAAAAATATTGGAAAATTTTTGAAAAAATTTTGGAAAAAATATTGGAAAATTTTGGAAAAAATATTGCAAAATTTTGGAAAAAATATTGGAAAAAATATTGGAAAATTTTGGAAAAAATATTGGAAAATTTTTGAAAAAAATATTGGAAAATTTTTGAATAAAATATTGGAAAATTTTTGAAAAAATTTTGGAAAAAATATTGGAAAATTTTGGAAAAAAATTATTGGAAAATTTTTGAAAAAATTTTGGAAAATTTTTGAAAAAAATTTTGGAAAAAATATTTGAAAAAATATTGGAAAAAATATTGGAAAATTTTGGAAAAAATATTGGAAAATTTTTGAAAAAATATTGGAAAATTTTTGAAAAAAATATTGGAAAATTTTTGAAAAAAATATTGGAAAATTTTTGGAAAAAATATTGGAAAATTTTTGAAAAAAATATTGGAAAATTTTTGAAAAAATTGTGGAAAAAATATTGGAAAATTTTGGAAAAAATATTGGAAAATTTTGGAAAAAACATTGGAAAAAATATTGGAAAATTTTGGAAAAAATATTGGAAAATTTTTGAAAAAAATATTGGAAAATTTTTGAAAAAAATATTGGAAAATTTTTGAAAAAAATGTTGGAAAATTTTTGAAAAAAATATTCCAAAATTTTTGGAAAAAATATTGGAAAATTTTTGAAAAAATATTGGAAAAAATATTGGAAAATTTTTGAAAAAAATATTGGCAAATTTTTGCAAAAAATATTGGAAAATTTTTGAAAAAAATATTCCAAAATTTTTGGAAAAAATATTGGAAAATTTTTGAAAAAAATATTGGAAAATTTTTGAAAAAATTTTGGAAAATATATTGGAAAATTTTGGAAAAAATATTGGAAAATTTTGGAAAAAATATTGGAAAAAATATTGGAAAATTTTGGAAAAAATATTGGAAAATTTTTGAAAAAAATATTGGAAAATTTTTGAATAAAATATTGGAAAATTTTTGAAAAAATATTGGAAAAAATATTGGAAAATTTTTGAAAAAAATATTGGAAAATTTTTGAAAAAAATATTGGAAAATTTTTGAAAAAAATATTGGAAAATTTTTGGAAAAAATATTGGAAAATTTTTGAAAAAAATATTGGAAAATTTTTGAAAAAATATTGGAAAATTTTGGAAAAAATATTGGAAAAAATATTGGAAAATTTTGGAAAAAATATTGGAAAATTTTTGAAAAAAATATTGGAAAATTTTTGAAAAAAATATTGGAAAATTTTTGAAAAAATTTTGGAAAAAATATTGGAAAATTTTGGAAAAAAATATTGGAAAATTTTTGAAAAAAATATTGGAAATTTCTCAAAAAATTTTGGAAAAAATATTGGAAAATTTACGAAAAAAAGATTGGAAAATTTTTGAAAAAATATTGGAAAAAATATTGAAAAATTTTGGAAAAAATATTGGAAAATTTTTGAAAAAATTTTGGGAAATTTTTGAAAAATTTATGGAAAAAATTTTTGAAAAAATGTGGGAAAAAATATTGGAAAATTTTGGAAAAAATATTGGAAATTTTTTTAAAAAAATATTGGAAAATTTTTGAAAAAATGTTGGAAAAAATATTGGAAAATTTTGGAAAAAAATATTGGAAAATTTTTGAAAAAATATTGGAAAAAATATTGGAAAATTTTTGAAAAAAATATTGGAAAATTTTTGAAAAAAATGTTGGAAAATTTTTGAAAAAAATATTCCAAAATTTTTGGAAAAAATATTGGAAAATTTTTGAAAAAAATATTGGAAAATTTTTGAAAAAATTTTGGAAAAAATATTGGAAAATTTTGGAAAAAATATTGCAAAATTTTGGAAAAAATATTGGAAAAAATATTGGAAAATTTTGGAAAAAATATTGGAAAATTTTTGAAAAAAATATTGGAAAATTTTTGAATAAAATATTGGAAAATTTTTGAAAAAATTTTGGAAAAAATATTGGAAAATTTTGGAAAAAAATTATTGGAAAATTTTTGAAAAAATTTTGGAAAATTTTTGAAAAAAATTTTGGAAAAAATATTTGAAAAAATATTGGAAAAAATATTGGAAAATTTTGGAAAAAATATTGGAAAATTTTTGAAAAAATATTGGAAAATTTTTGAAAAAAATATTGGAAAATTTTTGAAAAAAATATTGGAAAATTTTTGGAAAAAATATTGGAAAATTTTTGAAAAAAATATTGGAAAATTTTTGAAAAAATTGTGGAAAAAATATTGGAAAATTTTGGAAAAAATATTGGAAAATTTTGGAAAAAACATTGGAAAAAATATTGGAAAATTTTGGAAAAAATATTGGAAAATTTTTGAAAAAAATATTGGAAAATTTTTGAAAAAAATATTGGAAAATTTTTGAAAAAAATGTTGGAAAAAATATTGGAAAATTTTTGAAAAAATATTGGAAAAAATATTGGAAAATTTTTGAAAAAAATATTGGAAAATTTTTGAAAAAAATGTTGGAAAATTTTTGAAAAAAATATTCCAAAATTTTTGGAAAAAATATTGGAAAATTTTTGAAAAAAATATTGGAAAATTTTTGAAAAAATTTTGGAAAAAAATATTGGAAAATTTTTGAAAAAATATTGGAAAAAATATTGGAAAATTTTTGAAAAAAATATTGGAAAATTTTTGCAAAAAATATTGGAAAATTTTTGAAAAAAATATTCCAAAATTTTTGGAAAAAATATTGGAAAATTTTTGAAAAAAATATTGGAAAATTTTTGAAAAAATTTTGGAAAATATATTGGAAAATTTTGGAAAAAATATTGGAAAATTTTGGAAAAAATATTGGAAAAAATATTGGAAAATTTTGGAAAAAATATTGGAAAATTTTTGAAAAAAATATTGGAAAATTTTTGAATAAAATATTGGAAAATTTTTGAAAAAATATTGGAAAAAATATTGGAAAATTTTTGAAAAAAATATTGGAAAATTTTTGAAAAAAATATTGGAAAATTTTTGAAAAAAATATTGGAAAATTTTTGGAAAAAATATTGGAAAATTTTTGAAAAAAATATTGGAAAATTTTTGAAAAAATATTGGAAAATTTTGGAAAAAATATTGGAAAAAATATTGGAAAATTTTGGAAAAAATATTGGAAAATTTTTGAAAAAAATATTGGAAAATTTTTGAAAAAAATATTGGAAAATTTTTGAAAAAATTTTGGAAAAAATATTGGAAAATTTTGGAAAAAAATATTGGAAAATTTTTGAAAAAAATATTGGAAATTTCTCAAAAAATTTTGGAAAAAATATTGGAAAATTTACGAAAAAAAGATTGGAAAATTTTTGAAAAAATATTGGAAAAAATATTGAAAAATTTTGGAAAAAATATTGGAAAATTTTTGAAAAAATTTTGGGAAATTTTTGAAAAATTTATGGAAAAAATTTTTGAAAAAATGTGGGAAAAAATATTGGAAAATTTTGGAAAAAATATTGGAAATTTTTTTAAAAAAATATTGGAAAATTTTTGAAAAAATGTTGGAAAAAATATTGGAAAATTTTGGAAAAAAATATTGGAAAATTTTTGAAAAAATATTGGAAAAAATATTGGAAAATTTTTGAAAAAAATATTGGAAAATTTTTGAAAAAAATGTTGGAAAATTTTTGAAAAAAATATTCCAAAATTTTTGGAAAAAATATTGGAAAATTTTTGAAAAAAATATTGGAAAATTTTTGAAAAAATTTTGGAAAAAATATTGGAAAATTTTGGAAAAAATATTGCAAAATTTTGGAAAAAATATTGGAAAAAATATTGGAAAATTTTGGAAAAAATATTGGAAAATTTTTGAAAAAAATATTGGAAAATTTTTGAATAAAATATTGGAAAATTTTTGAAAAAATTTTGGAAAAAATATTGGAAAATTTTGGAAAAAAATTATTGGAAAATTTTTGAAAAAATTTTGGAAAATTTTTGAAAAAAATTTTGGAAAAAATATTTGAAAAAATATTGGAAAAAATATTGGAAAATTTTGGAAAAAATATTGGAAAATTTTTGAAAAAATATTGGAAAATTTTTGAAAAAAATATTGGAAAATTTTTGAAAAAAATATTGGAAAATTTTTGGAAAAAATATTGGAAAATTTTTGAAAAAAATATTGGAAAATTTTTGAAAAAATTGTGGAAAAAATATTGGAAAATTTTGGAAAAAATATTGGAAAATTTTGGAAAAAACATTGGAAAAAATATTGGAAAATTTTGGAAAAAATATTGGAAAATTTTTGAAAAAAATATTGGAAAATTTTTGAAAAAAATATTGGAAAATTTTTGAAAAAAATGTTGGAAAATTTTTGAAAAAAATATTCCAAAATTTTTGGAAAAAATATTGGAAAATTTTTGAAAAAATATTGGAAAAAATATTGGAAAATTTTTGAAAAAAATATTGGCAAATTTTTGCAAAAAATATTGGAAAATTTTTGAAAAAAATATTCCAAAATTTTTGGAAAAAATATTGGAAAATTTTTGAAAAAAATATTGGAAAATTTTTGAAAAAATTTTGGAAAATATATTGGAAAATTTTGGAAAAAATATTGGAAAATTTTGGAAAAAATATTGGAAAAAATATTGGAAAATTTTGGAAAAAATATTGGAAAATTTTTGAAAAAAATATTGGAAAATTTTTGAATAAAATATTGGAAAATTTTTGAAAAAATATTGGAAAAAATATTGGAAAATTTTTGAAAAAAATATTGGAAAATTTTTGAAAAAAATATTGGAAAATTTTTGAAAAAAATATTGGAAAATTTTTGAAAAAAATGTTGGAAAATTTTTGAAAAAAATATTCCAAAATTTTTGGAAAAAATATTGGAAAATTTTTGAAAAAAATATTGGAAAATTTTTGAAAAAATTTTGGAAAAAAATATTGGAAAATTTTTGAAAAAATATTGGAAAAAATATTGGAAAATTTTTGAAAAAAATATTGGAAAATTTTTGCAAAAAATATTGGAAAATTTTTGAAAAAAATATTCCAAAATTTTTGGAAAAAATATTGGAAAATTTTTGAAAAAAATATTGGAAAATTTTTGAAAAAATTTTGGAAAATATATTGGAAAATTTTGGAAAAAATATTGGAAAATTTTGGAAAAAATATTGGAAAAAATATTGGAAAATTTTGGAAAAAATATTGGAAAATTTTTGAAAAAAATATTGGAAAATTTTTGAATAAAATATTGGAAAATTTTTGAAAAAATATTGGAAAAAATATTGGAAAATTTTTGAAAAAAATATTGGAAAATTTTTGAAAAAAATATTGGAAAATTTTTGAAAAAAATATTGGAAAATTTTTGGAAAAAATATTGGAAAATTTTTGAAAAAAATATTGGAAAATTTTTGAAAAAATATTGGAAAATTTTGGAAAAAATATTGGAAAAAATATTGGAAAATTTTGGAAAAAATATTGGAAAATTTTTGAAAAAAATATTGGAAAATTTTTGAAAAAAATATTGGAAAATTTTTGAAAAAATTTTGGAAAAAATATTGGAAAATTTTGGAAAAAAATATTGGAAAATTTTTGAAAAAAATATTGGAAATTTCTCAAAAAATTTTGGAAAAAATATTGGAAAATTTACGAAAAAAAGATTGGAAAATTTTTGAAAAAATATTGGAAAAAATATTGAAAAATTTTGGAAAAAATATTGGAAAATTTTTGAAAAAATTTTGGGAAATTTTTGAAAAATTTATGGAAAAAATTTTTGAAAAAATGTGGGAAAAAATATTGGAAAATTTTGGAAAAAATATTGGAAATTTTTTTAAAAAAATATTGGAAAATTTTTGAAAAAATGTTGGAAAAAATATTGGAAAATTTTGGAAAAAAATATTGGAAAATTTTTGAAAAAATATTGGAAAAAATATTGGAAAATTTTTGAAAAAAATATTGGAAAATTTTTGAAAAAAATGTTGGAAAATTTTTGAAAAAAATATTCCAAAATTTTTGGAAAAAATATTGGAAAATTTTTGAAAAAAATATTGGAAAATTTTTGAAAAAATTTTGGAAAAAATATTGGAAAATTTTGGAAAAAATATTGCAAAATTTTGGAAAAAATATTGGAAAAAATATTGGAAAATTTTGGAAAAAATATTGGAAAATTTTTGAAAAAAATATTGGAAAATTTTTGAATAAAATATTGGAAAATTTTTGAAAAAATTTTGGAAAAAATATTGGAAAATTTTGGAAAAAAATTATTGGAAAATTTTTGAAAAAATTTTGGAAAATTTTTGAAAAAAATTTTGGAAAAAATATTTGAAAAAATATTGGAAAAAATATTGGAAAATTTTGGAAAAAATATTGGAAAATTTTTGAAAAAATATTGGAAAATTTTTGAAAAAAATATTGGAAAATTTTTGAAAAAAATATTGGAAAATTTTTGGAAAAAATATTGGAAAATTTTTGAAAAAAATATTGGAAAATTTTTGAAAAAATTGTGGAAAAAATATTGGAAAATTTTGGAAAAAATATTGGAAAATTTTGGAAAAAACATTGGAAAAAATATTGGAAAATTTTGGAAAAAATATTGGAAAATTTTTGAAAAAAATATTGGAAAATTTTTGAAAAAAATATTGGAAAATTTTTGAAAAAAATGTTGGAAAATTTTTGAAAAAAATATTCCAAAATTTTTGGAAAAAATATTGGAAAATTTTTGAAAAAATATTGGAAAAAATATTGGAAAATTTTTGAAAAAAATATTGGCAAATTTTTGCAAAAAATATTGGAAAATTTTTGAAAAAAATATTCCAAAATTTTTGGAAAAAATATTGGAAAATTTTTGAAAAAAATATTGGAAAATTTTTGAAAAAATTTTGGAAAATATATTGGAAAATTTTGGAAAAAATATTGGAAAATTTTGGAAAAAATATTGGAAAAAATATTGGAAAATTTTGGAAAAAATATTGGAAAATTTTTGAAAAAAATATTGGAAAATTTTTGAATAAAATATTGGAAAATTTTTGAAAAAATATTGGAAAAAATATTGGAAAATTTTTGAAAAAAATATTGGAAAATTTTTGAAAAAAATATTGGAAAATTTTTGAAAAAAATATTGGAAAATTTTTGAAAAAAATATTGGAAAATTTTTGAAAAAAATGTTGGAAAATTTTTGAAAAAAATATTCCAAAATTTTTGGAAAAAATATTGGAAAATTTTTGAAAAAAATATTGGAAAATTTTTGAAAAAATTTTGGAAAAAATATTGGAAAATTTTTGAAAAAATATTGGAAAAAATATTGGAAAATTTTTGAAAAAAATATTGGAAAATTTTTGAAAAAAATGTTGGAAAATTTTTGAAAAAAATATTCCAAAATTTTTGGAAAAAATATTGGAAAATTTTTGAAAAAAATATTGGAAAATTTTTGAAAAAATTTTGGAAAAAAATATTGGAAAATTTTTGAAAAAATATTGGAAAAAATATTGGAAAATTTTTGAAAAAAATATTGGAAAATTTTTGAAAAAAATGTTGGAAAATTTTTGAAAAAAATATTCCAAAATTTTTGGAAAAAATATTGGAAAATTTTTGAAAAAAATATTGGAAAATTTTTGAAAAAATTTTGGAAAAAATATTGGAAAATTTTGGAAAAAATATTGCAAAATTTTGGAAAAAATATTGGAAAATTTTGGAAAAAATATTGGAAAATTTTTGAAAAAAATATTGGAAAATTTTTGAATAAAATATTGGAAAATTTTTGAAAAAATTTTGGAAAAAATATTGGAAAATTTTGGAAAAAAATTATTGGAAAATTTTTGAAAAAATTTTGGAAAATTTTTGAAAAAAATTTTGGAAAAAATATTTGAAAAAATATTGGAAAAAATATTGGAAAATTTTGGAAAAAATATTGGAAAATTTTTGAAAAAATATTGGAAAATTTTTGAAAAAAATATTGGAAAATTTTTGAAAAAAATATTGGAAAATTTTTGGAAAAAATATTGGAAAATTTTTGAAAAAAATATTGGAAAATTTTTGAAAAAATTGTGGAAAAAATATTGGAAAATTTTGGAAAAAATATTGGAAAATTTTGGAAAAAAATATTGGAAAATTTTTGAAAAAAATATTGGAAAATTTTTGAAAAAAATGTTGGAAAATTTTTGAAAAAAATATTCCAAAATTTTTGGAAAAAATATTGGAAAATTTTTGAAAAAAATATTGGAAAATTTTTGAAAAAATTTTGGAAAAAATATTGGAAAATTTTGGAAAAAATATTGCAAAATTTTGGAAAAAATATTGGAAAAAATATTGGAAAATTTTGGAAAAAAAATTGGAAAATTTTTGAAAAAAATATCGGAAAATTTTTGAAAAAAATATTGGAAACTTTTTGAAAAAAATATTGGACACTTTTTGAAAAAATTTTGGAAAAAATTTTGGAAAAAATTTTTGAAAAAAATATTGGAAAATTTTGGAAAAAATTTTGGAAAAAATATTGGAAAATTTTGGAAAAAAATATTGGAAAATTTTTGAAAAAATATTGGAAAAAATATTGGAAAATTTTTGAAAAAAATATTGGAAAATTTTTGAAAAAAATATTGGAAAATTTTTGAAAAAATATTGGAAAAAATATTGGAAAATTTTGGAAAAAGTATTGGAAAATTTTGGAAAAAATTTTGGAAAAAATATTGGAAAATTTTGGAAAAAATATTGGAAAATTTTTGTAAAAAATATTGGAAAATTTTTGAAAAAAATATTGGAAAATTTTTGAAAAAAATATTGGAAAATTTTTGAAAAAATTTTGGAAAAAATATTGGAAACTTTTGGAAAAAATATTGGAAAATTTTGGAAAAAATTTTGGAAAAAATATTGGAAAATTTTGGAAAAAATATTGGAAAATTTTTGAAAAAAATATTGGAAATTTTTTGAAAAAAATGTTGGAAAATTTTTGAAAAGATTTTGGAAGGAATTTTTGAAAAAATATTGGAAAAAATATTGGAAAATTTTGGAAAAAATATTGGAAAATTTTGGAAAAAATATTGGAAAATTTTTGAAAAAAATATTGGAAAATTTTTGAAAAAAATGTTGGAAAATTTTTGAAAAAAATATTGGAAAATTTTTGAAAAAATTTTGGAAAAATTATTGGAAAATTTTGGAAACAATATTGGAAAATTTTTGAAAAAATTTTGGAAAATTTTTGAAAAAATTTTGGAAAAAATTTTTGAAAAAATATTGGAAAAAATATTGGAAAATTTTGGAAAAAAAATGGGAAAATTTTTGAAAAAAATATTGAAAAATTTTTGAAAAAAATATTGGAAACTTTTTGAAAAAAATATTGGAGACTTTTTGAAAAAATTTTGGAAAAAATTTTGGAAAAAATTTTTGAAAAAAATATTGGAAAATTTTGGAAAAAATTTTGGAAAAAATATTGGAAAATTTTTGAAAAAAATATTGGAAAATTTTTGAAAAAAATATTGGAAAATTTTTGAAAAAAATATTGGAAAATTTTTGGAAAAAATATTGGAAAATTTTTGAAAAAAATATTGGAAAATTTTTGAAAAAATTTTGGAAAAAAAATTGGAAAATTTTGGAAAAAATATTGGAAAATTTTGGAAAAAATATTGGAAAAAATATTGGAAAATTTTGGAAAAAATATTGGAAAATTTTTGAAAAAAATATTGGAAAATTTTTGAAAAAAATATTGGAAAATTTTTGAAAAAATTTGAGAAAAAATATTGGAAAATTTTGGAAAAAAATATTGGAAAATTTTTGAAAAAAATATTGGAAATTTTTTGAAAAAATTTTGGAAAAAATATTGGAAAATTTTGAAAAAAAAGATTGGAAAATTTTTGAAAAAATATTGGAAAAAATATTGGAAAATTTTTGAAAAAAATATTGGCAAATTTTTGCAAAAAATATTGGAAAATTTTTGAAAAAAATATTCCAAAATTTTTGGAAAAAATATTGGAAAATTTTTGAAAAAAATATTGGAAAATTTTTGAAAAAATTTTGGAAAATATATTGGAAAATTTTAAAAAAAATATTGGAAAATTTTGGAAAAAATATTGGAAAAAATATTGGAAAATTTTGGAAAAAATATTGGAAAATTTTTGAAAAAAATATTGGAAAATTTTTGAATAAAATATTGGAAAATTTTTGAAAAAATATTGGAAAAAATATTGGAAAATTTTTGAAAAAAATATTGGAAAATTTTTGAAAAAAATATTGGAAAATTTTTGAAAAAAATATTGGAAAATTTTTGGAAAAAATATTGGAAAATTTTTGAAAAAAATATTGGAAAATTTTTGAAAAAATATTGGAAAATTTTGGAAAAAATATTGGAAAAAATATTGGAAAATTTTGGAAAAAATATTGGAAAATTTTTGAAAAAAATATTGGAAAATTTTTGAAAAAAATATTGGAAAATTTTTGAAAAAATTTTGGAAAAAATATTGGAAAATTTTGGAAAAAAATATTGGAAAATTTTTGAAAAAAATATTGGAAATTTCTCAAAAAATTTTGGAAAAAATATTGGAAAATTTACGAAAAAAAGATTGGAAAATTTTTGAAAAAATATTGGAAAAAATATTGAAAAATTTTGGAAAAAATATTGGAAAATTTTTGAAAAAATTTTGGGAAATTTTTGAAAAATTTATGGAAAAAATTTTTGAAAAAATGTGGGAAAAAATATTGGAAAATTTTGGAAAAAATATTGGAAAATTTTTGAAAAAAATATTGGAAAATTTTTGAAAAAATGTTGGAAAAAATATTGGAAAATTTTGGAAAAAAATATTGGAAAATTTTTGAAAAAATATTGGAAAAAATATTGGAAAATTTTTGAAAAAAATATTGGAAAATTTTTGAAAAAAATGTTGGAAAATTTTTGAAAAAAATATTCCAAAATTTTTGGAAAAAATATTGGAAAATTTTTGAAAAAAATATTGGAAAATTTTTGAAAAAATTTTGGAAAAAATATTGGAAAATTTTGGAAAAAATATTGCAAAATTTTGGAAAAAATATTGGAAAAAATATTGGAAAATTTTGGAAAAAATATTGGAAAATTTTTGAAAAAAATATTGGAAAATTTTTGAATAAAATATTGGAAAATTTTTGAAAAAATTTTGGAAAAAATATTGGAAAATTTTGGAAAAAAATTATTGGAAAATTTTTGAAAAAATTTTGGAAAATTTTTGAAAAAAATTTTGGAAAAAATATTTGAAAAAATATTGGAAAAAATATTGGAAAATTTTGGAAAAAATATTGGAAAATTTTTGAAAAAATATTGGAAAATTTTTGAAAAAAATATTGGAAAACTTTTGAAAAAAATATTGGAAAATTTTTGGAAAAAATATTGGAAAATTTTTGAAAAAAATATTGGAAAATTTTTGAAAAAATTGTGGAAAAAATATTGGAAAATTTTGGAAAAAATATTGGAAAATTTTGGAAAAAACATTGGAAAAAATATTGGAAAATTTTGGAAAAAATATTGGAAAATTTTTGAAAAAAATATTGGAAAATTTTTGAAAAAAATATTGGAAAATTTTTGAAAAAAATGTTGGAAAACTTTTGAAAAAAATATTGGAAAATTTTTGGAAAAAATATTGGAAAATTTTTGAAAAAAATATTGGAAAATTTTTGAAAAAATTGTGGAAAAAATATTGGAAAATTTTGGAAAAAATATTGGAAAATTTTGGAAAAAACATTGGAAAAAATATTGGAAAATTTTGGAAAAAATATTGGAAAATTTTTGAAAAAAATATTGGAAAATTTTTGAAAAAAATATTGGAAAATTTTTGAAAAAAATGTTGGAAAATTTTTGAAAAAAATATTCCAAAAATTTTGGGAAAAATATTGGAAAATTTTTGAAAAAAATATTGGAAAATTTTTGAAAAAATTTTGGAAAAAATATTGGAAAATTTTGGAAAAAATATTGCAAAATTTTGGAAAAAATATTGGAAAAAATATTGGAAAATTTTGGAAAAAATATTGGAAAATTTTTGAAAAAAATATTGGAAAATTTTTGAATAAAATATTGGAAAATTTTTGAAAAAATTTTGGAAAAAATATTGGAAAATTTTGGAAAAAAATTATTGGAAAATTTTTGAAAAAATTTTGGAAAATTTTTGAAAAAAATTTTGCAAAAAATATTTGAAAAAATATTGGAAAAAATATTGGAAAATTTTGGAAAAAATATTGGAAAATTTTTGAAAAAATGTTGGAAAATTTTTGAAAAAAATATTGGAAAATTTTTGAAAAAAATATTGGAAAATTTTTGGAAAAAATATTGGAAAATTTTTGAAAAAAATATTGGAAAATTTTTGAAAAAATTGTGGAAAAAATATTGGAAAATTTTGGAAAAAATATTGGAAAATTTTGGAAAAAACATTGGAAAAAATATTGGAAAATTTTGGAAAAAATATTGGAAAATTTTTGAAAAAAATATTGGAAAATTTTTGAAAAAAATATTGGAAAATTTTTGAAAAAATTTTGGAAAAAAAGATTGGAAAATTTTTGAAAAAATTTTGGAAAAAATATTGTCAAATTTTGGAAAAAATATCAGAAAATTTTTGAAAAAATTTTGGGAAACTTTTGAAAAATTTTTGGAAAAAAATTTTGAAAAAATGTTGGAAAAAATATTGGAAAATTTTGGAAAAAATATTGCAAAATTTTGGAAAAAATATTGGAAAAAATATTGGAAAATTTTGGAAAAAATATTGGAAAATTTTTGAAAAAAATATTGGAAAACTTTTGAAAAAAATATTGGAAAATTTTTGAAAAAATTTTGGAAAATTTTTGAAAAAAATTTTGGAAAAAATATTTGAAAAAATATTGGAAAAAATATTGGAAAATTTTGGAAAAAATATTGGAAAATTTTTGAAAAAAATATTGGAAAACTTTTGAAAAAAATATTGGAAAATTTTTGGAAAAAATATTGGAAAATTTTTGAAAAAAATATTGGAAAATTTTTGAAAAAATTGTGGAAAAAATATTGGAAAATTTTGGAAAAAATATTGGAAAATTTTGGAAAAAACATTGGAAAAAATATTGGAAAATTTTGGAAAAAATATTGGAAAATTTTGGAAAAAATATCAGAAAATTTTTGAAAAAATTTTGGGAAACTTTTGAAAAATTTTTGGAAAAAAATTTTGAAAAAATGTTGGAAAAAATATTGGAAAATTTTGGAAAAAATATTGCAAAATTTTGGAAAAAATATTGGAAAAAATATTGGAAAATTTTGGAAAAAATATTGGAAAATTTTTGAAAAAATTATTGGAAAATTTTTGAAAAAATTTTGGAAAATTTTTGAAAAAAATTTTGGAAAAAATATTTGAAAAAATATTGGAAAAAATATTGGAAAATTTTGGAAAAAATATTGGAAAATTTTTGAAAAAAATATTGGAAAACTTTTGAAAAAAATATTGGAAAATTTTTGGAAAAAATATTGGAAAATTTTTGAAAAAAATATTGGAAAATTTTTGAAAAAATTGTGGAAAAAATATTGGAAAATTTTGGAAAAAATATTGGAAAATTTTGGAAAAAACATTGGAAAAAATATTGGAAAATTTTGGAAAAAATATTGGAAAATTTTTGAAAAAAATATTGGAAAATTTTTGAAAAAAATATTGGAAAATTTTTGAAAAAAATGTTGGAAAATTTTTGAAAAAAATATTCCAAAATTTTTGGGAAAAATATTGGAAAATTTTTGAAAAAAATATTGGAAAATTTTTGAAAAAATTTTGGAAAAAATATTGGAAAATTTTGGAAAAAATATTGCAAAATTTTGGAAAAAATATTGGAAAAAATATTGGAAAATTTTGGAAAAAATATTGGAAAATTTTTGAAAAAAATATTGGAAAATTTTTGAATAAAATATTGGAAAATTTTTGAAAAAATTTTGGAAAAAATATTGGAAAATTTTGGAAAAAAATTATTGGAAAATTTTTGAAAAAATTTTGGAAAATTTTTGAAAAAAATTTTGGAAAAAATATTTGAAAAAATATTGGAAAAAATATTGGAAAATTTTGGAAAAAATATTGGAAAATTTTTGAAAAAATGTTGGAAAATTTTTGAAAAAAATATTGGAAAATTTTTGAAAAAAATATTGGAAAATTTTTGGAAAAAATATTGGAAAATTTTTGAAAAAAATATTGGAAAATTTTTGAAAAAATTGTGGAAAAAATATTGGAAAATTTTGGAAAAAATATTGGAAAATTTTGGAAAAAACATTGGAAAAAATATTGGAAAATTTTGGAAAAAATATTGGAAAATTTTTGAAAAAAATATTGGAAAATTTTTGAAAAAAATATTGGAAAATTTTTGAAAAAATTTTGGAAAAAATGTTGGAAAATTTTTGAAAAAAATATTGGAAATTTTTTGAAAAAATTTTGGAAAAAAAGATTGGAAAATTTTTGAAAAAATTTTGGAAAAAATATTGTCAAATTTTGGAAAAAATATCAGAAAATTTTTGAAAAAATTTTGGGAAACTTTTGAAAAATTTTTGGAAAAAAATTTTGAAAAAATGTTGGAAAAAATATTGGAAAATTTTGGAAAAAATATTGGAAAATTTTTGAAAAAAATATTGGAAAATTTTTGAAAAAATGTTGGAAAAAATATTGGAAAATTTTGGAAAAAAATATTGGAAAATTTTTGAAAAAATATTAGAAAAAATATTGGAAAATTTTTGAAAAAAATATTGGAAAATTTTTAAAAAAAATATTGGAAAATTTTTGAAAAAAATATTCCAAAATTTTGAGAAAAAATATCGGAAAATTTTTGAAAAAAATATTGGAAAATTTTTGAAAAAAATATTGGAAAATTTTTGAAAAAAATATTCCAAAATTTTTGGAAAAAATATTGGAAAATTTTTGAAAAAAATATTGGAAAAAATATTGGAAAATTTTGGAAAAAATATTGGAAAATTTTGGAAAAAATATTGGAAAAAATATTGGAAAATTTTGGAAAAAATATTGGAAAATTTTTGAAAAAAATATTGGAAAATTTTTGAACGAAATATTGGAAAATTTTTGAAAAAATATTGGAAAAAATATTGGAAAATTTTTGAAAAAAATATTGGAAAATTTTTGAAAAAAATATTGGAAAATTTTTGAAAAAAATATTGGAAAATTTTTGGAAAAAATATTGGAAAATTTTTGAAAAAAATATTGGAAAATTTTTGAAAAAATTTTGGAAAAAATATTGGAAAATTTTGGAAAAAATATTGGAAAATTTTGGAAAAAATATGGGAAAAAATATTGGAAAATTTTGGAAAAAATATTGGAAAATTTTTGAAAAAAATATTGGAAAATTTTTGAAAAAAATATTGGAAAATTTTTGAAAAAATTTTGGAAAAAATATTGGAAAATTTTGGAAAAAAATATTGGAAAATTTTTGAAAAAAATATTGGAAATTTTTTGAAAAAATTTTGGAAAAAATATTGGAAAATTTACGAAAAAAAGATTGGAAAATTTTTGAAAAAATATTGGAAAAAATATTGGAAAATTTTGGAAAAAATATTGGAAAATTTTTGAAAAAATTTTGGGAAATTTTTGAAAAATTTTTGGAAAAAATTTTTGAAAAAATGTGGGAAAAAATATTGGAAAATTTTGGAAAAAATATTGGAAAATTTTTGAAAAAAATATTGGAAAATTTTTGAAAAAATGTCGGAAAAAATATTGGAAAATTTTGGAAAAAAATATTGGAAAATTTTTGAAAAAATATTGGAAAAAATATTGGAAAATTTTTGAAAAAAATATTGGAAAATTTTTGAAAAAAATATTGGAAAATTTTTGAAAAAAATATTCCAAAATTTTTGGAAAAAATATTGGAAAATTTTTGAAAAAAATATTGGAAAATTTTTGAAAAAATTTTGGAAAAAATATTGGAAAATTTTGGAAAAAATATTGCAAAATTTTGGAAAAAATATTGGAAAAAATATTGGAAAATTTTGGAAAAAATATTGGAAAATTTTTGAAAAAAATATTGGAAAATTTTTGAATAAAATATTGGAAAATTTTTGAAAAAATTTTGGAAAAAATATTGGAAAATTTTGGAAAAAAAATATTGGAAAAAATGGTGGAAAATTTTGGAAAAAATATTGGAAAATTTTTGAAAAAATATTGGAAAATTTTTGAAAAAAATATTGGAAAATTTTTGAAAAAAATATTGGAAAATTTTTGGAAAAAATATTGGAAAATTTTTGAAAAAAATATTGGAAAATTTTTGAAAAAATTTTGGAAAAAATATTGGAAAATTTTGGAAAAAATATTGGAAAATTTTGGAAAAAATATCAGAAAAAATATTGGAAAATTTTGGAAAAAATAATGGAAAATTTTTGAAAAAAATATTGGAAAATTTTTGAAAAAGATATTGGAAAATTTTTGAAAAAATTTTGGAAAAAATATTGGAAAATTTTTGAAAAAAATATTGGAAATTTTTTGAAAAAATTTTGGAAAAAATATTGGAAAATTTTGGAAAAAAAGATTGGAAAATTTTTGAAAAAATATTGGAAAAAATATTGGAAAATTTTGGAAAAAATATTGGAAAATTTTTGAAAAAATTTTGGGAAATTTTTGAAAAATTTTTGGAAAAAATTTTTGAAAAAATGTTGGAAAAAATATTGGAAAATTTTGGAAAAAATATTGGAAAATTTTTGAAAAAAATATTGGAAAATTTTTGAAAAAATGTTGGAAAAAATATTGGAAAATTTTGGAAAAAAATATTGGAAAATTTTTGAAAAAATATTGGAAAAAATATTGGAAAATTTTTGAAAAAAATATTGGAAAATTTTTAAAAAAAATATTGGAAAATTTTTGAAAAAAATATTCCAAAATTTTTGGAAAAAATATCGGAAAATTTTTGAAAAAAATATTGGAAAATTTTTGAAAAAATTTTGGAAAAAATATTGGAAAATTTTGGAAAAAATATTGGAAAATTTTGGGAAAAATATTGGAAAAAATATTGGAAAATTTTGGAAAAAATATTGGAAAATTTTTGAAAAAAATATTGGAAAATTTTTGAATAAAATATTGGAAAATTTTTGAAAAAATTTTGGAAAAAATATTTGAAAAAATATTGGAAAAAATATTGGAAAATTTTGGAAAAAATATTGGAAAATTTTTGAAAAAATATTGGAAAATTTTTGAAAAAAATATTGGAAAATTTTTGAAAAAAATATTGGAAAATTTTTGAAAAAATTTTGGAAAAAATATTGGAAAATTTTGGAAAAAATATTGGAAAATTTTGGAAAAAATATGGGAAAAAATATTGGAAAATTTTGGAAAAAATATTGGAAAATTTTTGAAAAAAATATTGGAAAATTTTTGAAAAAAATATTGGAAAATTTTGGAAAAAATATTGGAAAATTTTTGAAAAAATTTTGGGAAATTTTTGAAAAATTTTTGGAAAAAATTTTTGAAAAAATGTGGGAAAAAATATTGGAAAATTTTGGAAAAAATATTGGAAAATTTTTGAAAAAAATATTGGAAAATTTTTTAAAAAATGTCGGAAAAAATATTGGAAAATTTTGGAAAAAAATATTGGAAAATTTTTGAAAAAATATTGGAAAAAATATTGGAAAATTTTTGAAAAAAATATTGGAAAATTTTTGAAAAAAATATTGGAAAATTTTTGAAAAAAATATTCCAAAATTTTTGGAAAAAATATTGGAAAATTTTTGAAAAAAATATTGGAAAATTTTTGAAAAAATTTTGGAAAAAATATTGGAAAATTTTGGAAAAAATATTGCAAAATTTTGGAAAAAATATTGGAAAAAATATTGGAAAATTTTGGAAAAAATATTGGAAAATTTTTGAAAAAAATATTGGAAAATTTTTGAATAAAATATTGGAAAATTTTTGAAAAAATTTTGGAAAAAATATTGGAAAATTTTGGAAAAAAAATATTGGAAAAAATATTGGAAAATTTTGGAAAAAATATTGGAAAATTTTTGAAAAAATATTGGAAAAAGTTTTGAAAAAAATATTGGAAAATTTTTGAAAAAAATATTGGAAAATTTTTGGAAAAAATATTGGAAAATTTTTGAAAAAAATATTGGAAAATTTTTGAAAAAATTTTGGAAAAAATATTGGAAAATTTTGGAAAAAATATTGGAAAATTTTGGAAAAAATATCAGAAAAAATATTGGAAAATTTTGGAAAAAATAATGGAAAATTTTTGAAAAAAATATTGGAAAATTTTTGAAAAAAATATTGGAAAATTTTTGAAAAAATTTTGGAAAAAATATTGGAAAATTTTTGAAAAAAATATTGGAAATTTTTTGAAAAAATTTTGGAAAAAATATTGGAAAATTTTGGAAAAAAAGATTGGAAAATTTTTGAAAAAATATTGGAAAAAATATTGGAAAATTTTGGAAAAAATATTGGAAAATTTTTGAAAAAATTTTGGGAAATTTTTGAAAAATTTTTGGAAAAAATTTTTGAAAAAATGTTGGAAAAAATATTGGAAAATTTTGGAAAAAATATTGGAAAATTTTTGAAAAAAATACTGGAAAATTTTTGAAAAAATGTTGGAAAAAATATTGGAAAATTTTGGAAAAAAATATTGGAAAATTTTTGAAAAAATATTGGAAAAAATATTGGAAAATTTTTGAAAAAAATATTGGAAAATTTTTAAAAAAAATATTGGAAAATTTTTGAAAAAAATATTCCAAAATTTTTGGAAAAAATATCGGAAAATTTTTGAAAAAAATATTGGAAAATTTTTGAAAAAATTTTGGAAAAAATATTCGAAAATTTTGGAAAAAATATTGGAAAATTTTGGGAAAAATATTGGAAAAAATATTGGAAAATTTTGGAAAAAATATTGAAAAATTTTTGAAAAAAATATTGGAAAATTTTTGAATAAAATATTGGAAAATTTTTGAAAAAATTTTGGAAAAAATATTTGAAAAAATATTGGAAAAAATATTGGAAAATTTTGGAAAAAATATTGGAAAATTTTTGAAAAAATATTGGAAAATTTTTGAAAAAAATATTGGAAAATTTTTGAAAAAAATATTGGAAACTTTTTGAAAAAAATATTGGAAAATTTTTGAAAAAATTTTGGGAAAAATATTTGAAAAAATATTGGAAAAAATATTGGAAAATATTGGAAAAAATATTGGAAAATTTTGAGAAATAATATTGGAAAATTTTTGAAAAAAATATTGGAAAATTTTTGAAAAAATTTTGGGAAATTTTTGAAAAATTTTTGGAAAAAATTTTTGAAAAAATATTGGAAAAAATATTGGAAAATTTTGAGAAATAATATTGGAAAATTTTTGAAAAAAATATTGGAAAATTTTTGAAAAAAATATTGCAAAAATTTTGAAAAAAATATTGGAAAAAATATTGGAAAATTTTTGGAAAAAATATTGGAAAATTTTCGAAAAAATATTGGAAACAATATTGGAAAATTTAAGAAAAAATATTGGAAAATGTTTGAAAAAAATATTGGAAAATTTTTGAAAAAAATATTGGAAAATTTTTGAAAAAATATTGGAAAAAATTTTGGAAAATTTTGGAAAAAAATATTGGAAAATTTTTGAAAAAATATTGGAAAAAATATTGGTTTCCAAAAACGGGAATTCACGAAACGACAATTTCCGCATTCTCGCTTTCCGCAAAAAGAAAAATCTTGGATTCTCGTTGACCACAAAACGAGAATTCTTTTATTCTGATTTTCCACAAAACGAGAATTCTCCAATTCTTGTGTTCCAAAAAACGAGAATTCTTGGCGTCTCGTTTTCCGCAAAACGCGAATTCTGGGATTTGCGTTCTCCAGAAAACGAGAAATGTCGGATTCTCGTTTTCGACAAAACGAGATTTCTCCAATTCTTGTTTTCCAAAAATTTCGGAATTCTTGTTTACCACTAAACGAGAATTCTCGGAGTCTCGTTTTCCACATTACGAGAATTCTGGGATTCTGATTTTCCGAAAAAAGAGAATTCTCCGTTTCTGGTTTTCCACAAAACGAGAATTCTCCGTTTCCACAAAACGAGAATTGTCCGATAAAAAACAGAAATAAGAAAAAAAAATTCTCCGATTCTGGTTTTCCACAAAACGAGAATTCTCGGGTCCCCGTTTTCCACAAAACGCGAACTCTCCGATAAGAAAAAAAAAAAAATTCTCCCATTCTGGTTTTCCCTAACACGAATGCTACATTATATGTTGCTTATATATTACTATTATATTATATACTACCACACAATTGTCTTGTACATTTTCATTTTTTTACTTCTCACCTTTCATTTCATAAGCAACTTTGCCGGGATTCCATTTCGGAAATTTTTTACGTCTTCATTCGATTGTCGTGTAGGGATACCATTTTTTTGTACTAGCTTTTGTACCCCATCTAATTCATGTCTTCTTACTTCAAATACTAGACTTGACTAGACTTTCTATCCCTCGTTGTGATTTGTTAGACAATGTTCGAACTCGTTTAGACCACTTGTCCATTCCAACGGTGATTACCTTCAAAAATGTTGTAGCGCTCCCTCATTTGTTTAAAGACAAATATCAGATTTTTAAATTCATTTCAATCAATCTATGATTGCAATCAGTTTGTATGACTATGTATCATCGATGTTTGACCCACTGCCTCCAAATGCCGTTGAAGTTCCTGATACTTTTTTTCAACCAAAAAAAAAAAGCGGTCACTCAACATTTGTTCCCAACATTCGTTCTTTTCGCTCTCAATTTCGTTTCATTTATCGCTTTAAAAAAGAAAAAGAGTGTTGTTCCCGGAGCATACACCTTCTGTGCATCCCCCGAAATAATTTTCAACTTCCTAAAAAAAATATTTGACTCGCCCCAGATAGCTTTTCATATCCCTCAAGCAAAATTTTAATTTCTTTGATTGCACACTATATGCACACTCCAAAAATCCCTACACCTAGTGGATGAAAAATATTGGAAACTTTTTGAAAAAAATATTGGAAAATTTTTGAAAAAATTTTGGGAAAAAATTTTGGAAAAAATTTTTGAAAAAAATATTGGAAAATTTTTGAAAAAATTTTGGAAAAAATATTGGAAAATTTTGGAAAAAAATATTGGAAAATTTTTGAAAAAATATTGGAAAAAATATTGGAAAATTTTGGAAAAAATATTGGAAAATTTTTGAAAAAATTTTGGGAAATTTTTGAAAAATTTTTGGAAAAAATTTTTGAAAAAATGTCGGAAAAAATATTGGAAAATTTTGGAAAAAATATTGGAAAATTTTTGAAAAAAATATTGGAAAATTTTTGAAAAAAATATTGGAAAATTTTTGAAAAAATTTTGGAAAAAATATTGGAAAATTTTTGAAAAAATATTGGAAAAAATATTGGGAAATTTTGGAAAAAATATTGGAAAATTTTTGAAAAAATTTTGGGAAATTTTTGAAAAGTTTTTGGAAAAAATTTTTGAAAAAATTTTGGAAAAAATATTGGAAAATTTTGGAAAAAATATTGGAAAATTTTTGAAAAAATTTTGGAAAAAATATTGGAAAATTTTTGAAAAAAATATTGGAAAATTTTTGAAAAAATTTTGGGAAAAATATTTGAAAAAATATTGGAAAAAATATTGGAAAATATTGGAAAAAATATTGGAAAATTTTGAGAAATAATATTGGAAAATTTTTGAAAAAAATATTGGAAAATTTTTGAAAAAATTTTGGGAAATTTTTGAAAAATTTTTGGAAAAAATTTTTGAAAAAATATTGGAAAAAATATTGGAAAATTTTGAGAAATAATATTGGAAAATTTTTGAAAAAAATATTGGAAAATTTTTGAAAAAAATATTGCAAAAATTTTGAAAAAAATATTGGAAAAAATATTGGAAAATTTTTGGAAAAAATATTGGAAAATTTTCGAAAAAATATTGGAAACAATATTGGAAAATTTAAGAAAAAATATTGGAAAATGTTTGAAAAAAATATTGGAAAATTTTTGAAAAAAATATTGGAAAATTTTTTTTCCAATATTTTTTCCAAAATTTTTTCAAAAATTTTCCAATATTTTTTTCAAAAATTTTCCAATATTTTTTTCAAAAATTTTCCAATATTTTTTTCAAAAATTTTCCAATATTTTTTCCAAAATTTTCCAATATTTCTTCCAAAATTTTGTCAAAAATTTTCCAATATTTTTTCCAAAACTTTTCCAATATTTTTTCTCAAAATTTTTTCCAAAATTTTTTCAAAAATTTCCCAAAATTTTTTCAAAAATTTTCCAATATTTTTTCCAAAATTTTCCAATATTTTTTTGAATATTTTTTCAAAAATTTTCCAATATTTTTTTCCAAAATTTTCTAATATTTTTTCCAATATTTTTTCAAAAATTTTCCAATATTTTTTTCAAAAATTTTCCAAAATTTCTTCAAAAATTTTCCAATATTTTTTCCAAAATTTTCCAATATTTTTTCCAATATTTTTTCAAAAATTTTCCAATATTTTTTTCCAAAATTTTGCAATATTTTGTCAAAAATTTTCCAATATTTTTTTCAAAAATTTTCCAATATTTTTTTCAAAAATTTTCCAATATTTTTTTCAAAAATTTTCCAATATTTTTTCCAAAATTTTTTCAAAAATTTTCCAATATTTTTTCCAAAATTTTTCAATATTTTTTCCAAAATTTTTTCAATATTTTTTTCAAAAATTTTCCAATATGTTTTCCAAAAATTTTCCAATATTATTTCAAAAATTTTCCAATATTTTTTCCAAATTTTTTTCAAAAATTTTCCAATATTTTTTCAAAAATTTTCCAATATTTTTTCCAAATTTTTTTCAAAAATTTTCCAACATTTTTTTCAAAAATTTTCCAATATTTTTTTCAAAAATTTTCCAATATTTTTTTCAAAAATTTTCCAATATTTTTTCCAAAATTTTTTCAAAAATTTTTTCCAAAATTTTCCAATATTTTTTCCAATATTTTTTCCAAAAAATTCCAATATTTTTTCCAATATTTTTTCAAAAATTTTCCAACATTTTTTCCAAAATTTTCCAATATTTTTTCCAATATTTTTTCAAAAATTTTCCAATATTTTTTTCGAAAATTTTCCAATATTTTTTTCAAAAATTTTCCAACATTTTTTCCAAAATTTTCCAATATTTTTTCGAATATTTTTTCAAAAATTTTTTCCAAAATTTTTTCAAAAATTTCCCAAAATTTTTTCAAAAATTTTCCAATATTTTTGCCAAAATTTTCCAATATTTTTTCCAATATTTTTTCAAAAATTTTCCAATATTTTTTCCAAAAATTTCCGATATTTTTTCCAATATTTTTTCAAAAATTTTCCAATATTTTTTTCAAAAATTTTCCACTATTTTTTTCAAAAGTTTTCCAATATTTTTTCCAAAATTTTCCAATATTTTTTCCAAAATTTTTTCAAAAATTTTCCAATATTTTTTCCAAAATTTTTTCAAAAATTTTCCAATATTTTTTCCCAAATTTTCCAATATCTTTTCCAAAATGTTTTCCAAAAATTTTCCAATATTTTTTTCAAAAATTTTCCAATATTTTCCAAATTTTTTCAAAAATTTTCCAATATTTTTCCCAAAATTTTCCAATATTTTTTCCAATATTTTTTCAAAAATTTTCCAATATTTTTTTCAAAAATTTTCCAATATTTTTTCCAAAATTTTCCAATATTTTTTCCAATATTTTTTCAAAAAATTTTTCCAAAATTTTTTCAAAAATTTTCCAATATTTTTTCCAAAATTTTCCAATATTTTTTCCAATATTTTTTCAAAAATTTTCCAATATTTTTTCCAAAAATTTCCAATATTTTTTCCAATATTTGTTCAAAAATTTTCCAATATTTTTTTCAAGAATTTTCCAAAATTTCTTCAAAAATTTTCCAATATTTTTTCCAAAATTTTCCAATATTTTTTCCAATATTTTTTCAAAATTTTCCAATATTTTTTTCCAAAATTTTGCAATATTTTTTTCAAAACTTTTCCAATATTTTTTCCAAAATTTTCCAATATTTTTTTCAAAAATTTTCCAATATTTTTTTCAAAAATTTTCCAACATTTTTTCCAAAATTTTCCAATATTTTTTCCAATATTTTTTCAAAAATTTTTTCCAAAATTTTTTCAAAAATTTCCCAAAATTTTTTCAAAAATTTTCCAATATTTTTGCCAAAATTTTCCAATATTTTTTCCAATATTTTTTCAAAAATTTTCCAATATTTTTTCCAAAAAATTCCAATATTTTTTCCAATATTTTTTCAAAAATTTTCCAACATTTTTTCCAAAATTTTCCAATATTTTTTCCAATATTTTTTCAAAAATTTTCCAATATTTTTTTCAAAAATTTTCCAATATTTTTTTCAAAAATTTTCCAACATTTTTTCCAAAATTTTGCAATATTTTTTCGAATATTTTTTCAAAAATTTTTTCCAAAATTTTTTCAAAAATTTCCCAAAATTTTTTCAAAAATTTTCCAATATTTTTGCCAAAATTTTCCAATATTTTTTCCAATATTTTTTCAAAAATTTTCCAATATTTTTTCCAAAAATTTCCAATATTTTTTCCAATATTTTTTCAAAAATTTTCCAATATTTTTTTCAAAAATTTTCCAAAATTTCTTCAAAAATTTTCCAATATTTTTTCCAAAATTTTCCAATATTTTTTCCAATATTTTTTCAAAAATTTTCCAATATTTTTTTCCAAAATTTTGCAATATTTTTTTCAAAAATTTTCCACTATTTTTTTCAAAAGTTTTCCAATATTTTTTCCAAAATTTTCCAATATTTTTTCCAAAATTTTTTCAAAAATTTTCCAATATTTTTTTCAAAAATTTTCCAATATTTTTTTCAAAAATTTTCCAATATTTTTTTCAAAAATTTTCTAATATTTTTTCAAAAATTTTCCAATATTTTTTCCAAAATTTTTTCAAAAATTTTCCAATATTTTTTCCCAAATTTTCCAATATTTTTTCCAATATTTTTTCAAAAATTTTCCAATATTTTTTTCAAAAATTTTCCAATATTTTTTCCAAAATTTTCCAATATTTTTTCCAATATTTTTTCAAAAAATTTTTCCAAAATTTTTTCAAAAATTTCCCAAAATTTTTTCAAAAATTTTCCAATATTTTTTCCAAAATTTTCCAATATTTTTTCCAATATTTTTTCAAAAATTTTCCAATATTTTTTCCAAAAATTTCCAATATTTTTTCCAATATTTTTTCAAAAATTTTCCAATATTTTTTTCAAAAATTTTCCAAAATTTCTTCAAAAATTTTCCAATATTTTTTCCAAAATTTTCCAATATTTTTTCCAATATTTTTTCAAAAATTTTCCAATATTTTTTTCCAAAATTTTGCAATATTTTTTTCAAAACTTTTCCAATATTTTTTTCAAAAATTTTCCAATATTTTTTCCAAAATTTTCCAATATTTTTTCCAATATTTTTTCAAAAATTTTTTCCAAAATTTTTTCAAAAATTTTCCAAAATTTTTCAAAAATTTTCCAATATTTTTTCCAAAATTTTCCAATATTTTTTCCAAATTTTTTTCAAAAATTTTCCAACATTTTTTTCAAAAATTTTCCAATATTTTTTTCAAAAATTTTCCAATATTTTTTTCAAAAATTTTCCAATATTTTTTCCAAAATTTTTTCAAAAATTTTCCAATATTTTTTCCAAAATTTTCCAATATTTTTTTCCAAAATTTTTTCAAAAATTTTCCAATCCTTTTTCAAAGATTTTCCAATATTTTTTTCAAAAATTTTCCAATATTTTTTCCAAAATTTTTTCAAAAATTTTCCAATATTTTTTCCAAAATTTTCCAATATTTTTTCCAAAATTTTTTCAAAAATTTTCAAATATTTTTTCCAATATTTTTTCAAAAATTTTTTCAAAATTTTGTCAAAAATTTCCCAAAATTTTTTCAAAAATTTTCCATAATTTTTTCCAAATTTTCCAATATTTTTTCCAATATTTTTTCAAAAATTTTCCAATATTTTTTTCAAAAATTTTCCAATATTTTTTTCAAAAATTTTCCAACATTTTTTCCAAAATTTTCCAATATTTTTTGCAATATTTTTTCAAAAATTTTCCAATATTTTTTTCAAAAATTTTCCAATATTTTTTTCAAAAATTTTCCAACATTTTTTCCAAAATTTTCCAATATTTTTTCGAATATTTTTTCAAAAATTTTTTCCAAAATTTTTTCAAAAATTTCCCAAAATTCTTTCAAAAATTTTCCAATATTTTTGCCAAAATTTTCCAATATTTTTTCCAATATTTTTTCAAAAATTTTCCAATATTTTTTCCAAAAATTTCCAATATTTTTTCCAATATTTTTTCAAAAATTTTCCAATATTTTTTTCAAAAATTTTCCAAAATTTCTTCAAAAATTTTCCAATATTTTTTCCAAAATTTTCCAATATTTTTTCCAATATTTTTTCAAAAATTTTCCAATATTTTTTTCCAAAATTTTGCAATATTTTTTTCCAAAATTTTCCACTATTTTTTTCAAAAGTTTTCCAATATTTTTTCCAAAATTTTCCAATATTTTTTCCAAAATTTTTTCAAAAATTTTCCAATATTTTTTTCAAAAATTTTCCAATATTTTTTTCAAAAATTTTCCAATATTTTTTTCAAAAAGGTTCTAATATTTTTTCAAAAATTTTCCAATATTTTTTCCAAAATTTTTTCAAAAATTTTCCAATATTTTTTCCAAAATTTTTTCCAAAAATTTTCCAATATTTTTTTCAAAAATTTTCCAATATTTTTTTCAAAAATTTTCCAATATTTTTCCCAAAATTTTCCAATATTTTTTCCAATATTTTTTCAAAAATTTTCCAATATTTTTTTCAAAAATTTTCCAATATTTTTTTCAAAAATTTTCCAATATTTTTTCCAAAATTTTCCAATATTTTTTCCAATATTTTTTCAAAAAATTTTTCCAAAATTTTTTCAAAAATTTCCCAAAATTTTTTCAAAAATTTTCCAATATTTTTTCCAAAATTTTCCAATATTTTTTCCAATATTTTTTCAAAAATTTTCCAATATTTTTTCCAAATTTTTTTCAAAAATTTTCCAACATTTTTTTCAAAAATTTTCCAATATTTTTTTCAAAAATTTTCCAATATTTTTTTCAAAAATTTTCCAATATTTTTTCCAAAATTTTTTCAAAAATTTTCCAATATTTTTTCCAAAATTTTCCAATATTTTTTTCCAAAATTTTTTCAAAAATTTTCCAATCCTTTTTCAAAGATTTTCCAATATTTTTTTCAAAAATTTTCCAATATTTTTTCCAAAATTTTTTCAAAAATTTTCCAATATTTTTTCCAAAATTTTCCAATATTTTTTCCAAAATTTTTTCAAAAATTTTCAAATATTTTTTCCAATATTTTTTCAAAAATTTTTTCAAAATTTTGTCAAAAATTTCCCAAAATTTTTTCAAAAATTTTCCATAATTTTTTCCAAATTTTCCAATATTTTTTCCAAATTTTCCAATATTTTTTCCAATATTTTTTTCAAAAATTTTCCAATATTTTTTTCAAAAATTTTCCAACATTTTTTCCAAAATTTTCCAATATTTTTTGCAATATTTTTTCAAAAATTTTCCAATATTTTTTTCAAAAATTTTCCAATATTTTTTTCAAAAATTTTCCAACATTTTTTCCAAAATTTTCCAATATTTTTTCGAATATTTTTTCAAAAATTTTTTCCAAAATTTTTTCAAAAATTTCCCAAAATTCTTTCAAAAATTTTCCAATATTTTTGCCAAAATTTTCCAATATTTTTTCCAATATTTTTTCAAAAATTTTCCAATATTTTTTCCAAAAATTTCCAATATTTTTTCCAATATTTTTTCAAAAATTTTCCAATATTTTTTTCAAAAATTTTCCAAAATTTCTTCAAAAATTTTCCAATATTTTTTCCAAAATTTTCCAATATTTTTTCCAATATTTTTTCAAAAATTTTCCAATATTTTTTTCCAAAATTTTGCAATATTTTTTTCCAAAATTTTCCACTATTTTTTTCAAAAGTTTTCCAATATTTTTTCCAAAATTTTCCAATATTTTTTCCAAAATTTTTTCAAAAATTTTCCAATATTTTTTTCAAAAATTTTCCAATATTTTTTTCAAAAATTTTCCAATATTTTTTTCGAAAAGGTTCTAATATTTTTTCAAAAATTTTCCAATATTTTTTCCAAAATTTTTTCAAAAATTTTCCAATATTTTTTCCAAAATTTTTTCCAAAAATTTTCCAATATTTTTTTCAAAAATTTTCCAATATTTTTTTCAAAAATTTTCCAATATTTTTCCCAAAATTTTCCAATATTTTTTCCAATATTTTTTCAAAAATTTTCCAATATTTTTTTCAAAAAATTTTCCAATATTTTTTTCAAAAATTTTCCAATATTTTTTTCCAAAATTTTCCAATATTTTTTCCAATATTTTTTCAAAAAATTTTTCCAAAATTTTTTCAAAAATTTCCCAAAATTTTTTCAAAAATTTTCCAATATTTTTTCCAAAATTTTCCAATATTTTTTCCAATATTTTTTCAAAAATTTTCCAATGTTTTTTCCGAAATTTTCCAATATTTTTTCCAATATTTTTTCAAATATTTTCCAATATTTTTTTCAAAAATTTTCCAAAATTTCTTCAAAAATTTTCCAATATTTTTTCCAAAATTTTCCAATATTTTTTCCAATATTTTTTCAAAAATTTTCCAATATTTTTTTCCAAAATTTTGCAATATTTTTTTCAAAAATTTTCCAATATTTTTTTCAAAAATTTTCCAATATTTTTTCCAAAATTTTCGAATATTTTTTCCAATATTTTTTCAAAAATTTTCCAATATTTTTTTCAAGGATTTTCGAATATTTTTTTCAAAAATTTTCCAATATTTTTTTCAAAAATTTTGCAATATTTTTTCAAAAATTTTCCAATATTTTTTCCAAAATTTTTTCAACATTTTTCCAATATTTTTTCCAAAATTTTGCAATATTTTTTCCAAAATTTTTTCAGAAATTTTCCAATATTTTTTTCAAAAATTTTCCATTTTTTTTTTCAAAAATTTTCCAATATTTTTTTCAAAAATTTTCCAATATTTTTTCCAAAATTTTTTCAAAAATTTTCCAATATTTTTTCCAAAATTTTTTCAAAAATTTTCCAATATTTTTTTCAAAATTTTTTCAAAAATTTTCCAAAATTTTTTCAAAAATTTTCCAATATTTTTTTCAAAAATTTTTCAAAAATTTTCCAATATTTTTTTCAAAAATTTTGCAATATTCTTTTAAAAAATCTTCCAATATTTTTTCCAAAATTTTTTCAAAAATTTTCCAATATTTTTTCCAAAATTTTTTCAAAAATTTTCCAATATTTTTTTCAAAATTTTTTCAAAAATTTTCCAATTTTTTTTCAAAAATTTTCCAATATTTTTTTCAAAAATTTTCCAATATTTTTTCCAAAATTTTTTCAAAAATTTTCCAATACTTTTTCCAAAATTTTCCAATATTTTTTCCAAATTTTTTTCAAAAATTTTTCAATATTTTTTTCAAAAATTTTCCAATATTTTTTTCAAAAATTTTCCAATATTTTTTTCAAAAATTTTCCAATATTTTTTCCAAAATTTTCCAATATTTTTTCCAATAATTTTTTCAAAAATTTCCCAAAATTTTTTCAAAAATTTTCCAATATTTTTTCCAAAATTTTCCAATATTTGTTCCAATATTTTTTCAAAAATTTTCCAATATTTTTTTCAAAAATTTTCCAATATTTTTTTCAAAAATTTTCCAATATTTTTTCCAAAATTTTCCAATATTTTTTCCAATATTTTTTCAAAAATTTTCCAATATTTTTTTCAAAAATTTTGCAATTTTTTTTTCAAAAATTTTCCAATATTTTTTTCAAAAATTTTCCAATATTTTTTCCAAAATTTTCCAATATTTTTTCCAATATTTTTTCAAAAATTTTCCAATATTTTTTTCCAAAATTTTGCAATTTTTTTTTCAAAAATTTTCCAATATTTTTTTCAAAAATTTTCCAATATTTTTTCCAAAATTTTCCAATATTTTTTCCAATATTTTTTCAAAAATTTTCCAATATTTTTTTCCAAAATTTTGCAATTTTTTTTTCAAAAATTTTCCAATATTTTTTTCAAAAATTTTCCAATATTTTTTCCAAAATTTTCCAATATTTTTTCCAATATTTTTTCAAAAAATTTTTCCAAAATTTTTTCAAAAATTTTCCGAAATTTTTCCAAAAATTTTCCAATATTTTTTCCAAAATTTTCCAATATTTTTTCCAATATTTTTTCAAAAAGTTTCCAATATTTTTTCCGAAATTTTCCAATATTTTTTCCAATATTTTTTCAAATATTTTCCAATATTTTTTTCAAAAATTTTCCAAAATTTCTTCAAAAATTTTCCAATATTTTTTCCAAAATTTTCCAATATTTTTTCCAATATTTTTTCAAAAATTTTCCAATATTTTTTTCCAAAATTTTGCAATATTTTTTTCAAAAATTTTCCAATATTTTTTTCAAAAATTTTCCAATATTTTTTCCAAAATTTTCCAATATTTTTTCCAATATTTTTTCAAAAATTTTCCAATATTTTTTTCAAGGATTTTCGAATATTTTTTTCAAAAATTTTCCAATATTTTTTTCAAAAATTTTGCAATATTTTTTCAAAAATTTTCCAATATTTTTTCCAAAATTTTTTCAACAATTTTCCAATATTTTTTCCAAAATTTTGCAATATTTTTTCCAAAATTTTTTCAGAAATTTTCCAATATTTTTTTCAAAAATTTTCCATTTTTTTTTCAAAAATTTTCCAATATTTTTTTCAAAAATTTTCCAATATTTTTTCCAAAATTTTTTCAAAAATTTTCCAATATTTTTTCCAAAATTTTTTCAAAAATTTTCCAATATTTTTTTCAAAATTTTTTCAAAAATTTTCCAAAATTTTTTCAAAAATTTTCCAATATTTTTTTCAAAAATTTTTCAAAAATTTTCCAATATTTTTTTCAAAAATTTTCCAATATTCTTTTCAAAAATTTTCCAATATTTTTTCCAAAATTTTTTCAAAAATTTTCCAATATTTTTTCCAAAATTTTTTCAAAAATTTTCCAATATTTTTTTCAAAATTTTTTCAAAAATTTTCCAATATTTTTTTCAAAAATTTTCCAATATTTTTTTCAAAAATTTTCCAATATTTTTTCCAAAATTTTTTCAAAAATTTTCCAATACTTTTTCCAAAATTTTCCAATATTTTTTCCAAATTTTTTTCAAAAATTTTCCAATATTTTTTTCAAAAATTTTCCAATATTTTTTTCAAAAATTTTCCAATATTTTTTTCAAAAATTTTCCAATATTTTTTCCAAAATTTTCCAATATTTTTTCCAATAATTTTTTCAAAAATTTCCCAAAATTTTTTCAAAAATTTTCCAATATTTTTTCCAAAATTTTCCAATATTTGTTCCAATATTTTTTCCAAAATTTTCCAATATTTTTTCCAATATTTTTTCAAAAAATTTTTCCAAAATTTTTTCAAAAATTTTCCGAAATTTTTCCAAAAATTTTCCAATATTTTTTCCAAAATTTTCCAATATTTTTTCCAATATTTTTTCAAAAAGTTTCCAATATTTTTTCCGAAATTTTCCAATATTTTTTCCAATATTTTTTCAAATATTTTCCAATATTTTGTTCAAAAATTTTCCAAAATTTCTTCAAAAATTTTCCAATATTTTTTCCAAAATTTTCCAATATTTTTTCCAATATTTTTTCAAAAATTTTCCAATATTTTTTTCCAAAATTTTGCAATATTTTTTTCAAAAATTTTCCAATATTTTTTTCAAAAATTTTCCAATATTTTTTCCAAAATTTTCCAATATTTTTTCCAATATTTTTTCAAAAATTTTCCAATATTTTTTTCAAGGATTTTCGAATATTTTTTTCAAAAATTTTCCAATATTTTTTTCAAAAATTTTGCAATATTTTTTCAAAAATTTTCCAATATTTTTTCCAAAATTTTTTCAACAATTTTCCAATATTTTTTCCAAAATTTTGCAATATTTTTTCCAAAATTTTTTCAGAAATTTTCCAATATTTTTTTCAAAAAATTTTCCATTTTTTTTTTCAAAAATTTTCCAATATTTTTTTCAAAAATTTTCCAATATTTTTTCCAAAATTTTTTCAAAAATTTTCCAATATTTTTTCCAAAATTTTTTCAAAAATTTTCCAATATTTTTTTCAAAATTTTTTCAAAAATTTTCCAAAATTTTTTCAAAAATTTTCCAATATTTTTTTCAAAAATTTTTCAAAAATTTTCCAATATTTTTTTCAAAAATTTTCCAATATTCTTTTCAAAAATTTTCCAATATTTTTTCCAAAATTTTTTCAAAAATTTTCCAATATTTTTTCCAAAATTTTTTCAAAAATTTTCCAATATTTTTTTCAAAATTTTTTCAAAAATTTTCCAATATTTTTTTCAAAAATTTTCCAATATTTTTTTCAAAAATTTTCCAATATTTTTTCCAAAATTTTTTCAAAAATTTTCCAATACTTTTTCCAAAATTTTCCAATATTTTTTCCAAATTTTTTTCAAAAATTTTCCAATATTTTTTTCAAAAATTTTCCAATATTTTTTTCAAAAATTTTCCAATATTTTTTTCAAAAATTTTCCAATATTTTTTCCAAAATTTTGCAATATTTTTTCCAATAATTTTTTCAAAAATTTCCCAAAATTTTTTCAAAAATTTTCCAATATTTTTTCCAAAATTTTCCAATATTTGTTCCAATATTTTTTCAAAAATTTTCCAATATTTTTTTCAAAAATTTCCCAAAATTTTTTCAAACATTTTCCAATATTTTTTCCAAAATTTTCCAATATTTTTTCCAATATTTTTTCAAAAATTTTCCAATATTTTTTTCAAAAATTTTCCAAAATTTCTTCAAAAATTTTCCAATATTTTTTTCAAAATTTTCCAATATTTTTTCCAATATTTTTTCAAAAATTTTCCAATATTTTTTTCCAAAATTTTGCAATTTTTTTTTCAAAAATTTTCCAATATTTTTTTCAAAAATTTTCCAATATTTTTTCCAAAATTTTCCAATATTTTTTCCAATATTTTTTCAAAAAATTTTTCCAAAATTTTTTCAAAAATTTTCCGAAATTTTTCCAAAAATTTTCCAATATTTTTTCCAAAATTTTCCAATATTTTTTCCAATATTTTTTCAAATATTTTCCAATATTTTTTTCAAAAATTTTCCAAAATTTCTTGAAAAATTTTCCAATATTTTTTCCAAAATTTTCCAATATTTTTTCCAATATTTTTTCAAAAATTTTCCAATATTTTTTTCCAAAATTTTGCAATATTTTTTTCAAAAATTTTCCAATATTTTTTTCAAAAATTTTCCAATATTTTTTCCAATATTTTTTCAAAAATTTTCCAATATTTTTTTCAAAAATTTTCCAATATTTTTTCCAAAAATTTTTTCAAAAAATTTCCAATATTTTTTTCAAAAATTTTTTCCAAAATTTTTTTCAAAAATTTTCCAATATTTTTTCCATAATTTATTCAAAAATTTTCCAATATTTTTTTCAAAAATTTTCCAATATTTTTTCCAAAATTTTTTCAAAAATTTTCCAATATTTTTTCCAAATTTTGTCGAATGTTTTTTCCAATATTTTTTTCAAAAATTTTCCAATATTTTTTTCAAAAATTTTCCAATATTTTTTTCAAAAATTTTCCAATATTTTTCCCAAAATTTTTTCAAAAATTTTCCAATATTTTTTCCAAAATTTTCCAATATTTTTTCCAAAATCTTTTCAATATTTTTTTCAAAAATTTTCCAATATTTTCTCCAAAAATTTTCCAATATTTTTTCAAAAATTTTCCAATATTTTTTCCAAAATTTTTTCAAAAATTTTCCGTTATTTTTTCCAAAATTTTCCAATATTTTTTCCAAAATTTTTTCAAAAATTTTCCAACATTTTTTTCCAAAATTTTCCAATATTTTTTTCAAAAATTTTTCAATATTTTTTTCAAAAATTTTCCAATATTTTTTCCAAAATTTTTTCAAAAATTTTCCAATATTTTTTCCAAAATTTTCCAATACTTTCTTCCAAAATTTTTTCAAAAATTTTCCAATCCTTTTTCAAAGATTTTCCAATATTTTTTTCAAAAAATTTCCAATATTTTTTTCAAAAATTTTCCAATATTTTTTCCAAAATTTTTTCAAAAGATTTCCAATATTTTTTCCAAAATTTTCCAATATTTTTTCCAAAATTTTTTCAAAAATTTTCAAATATTTTTTCCAATATTTTTTCAAAAATTTTTTCCAAAATTTGTCAAAAATTTCCCAAAATTTTTTCAAAAATTTTCCAACATTTTTTCCAAAATTTTCCAATATTTTTTCCAATATTTTTTCAAAAATTTTCCAATATTTTTTTCAAAAATTTTCCAATATTTTTTTCAAATATTTTCCATCATTTTTTCCAAAATTTTCCAATATTTTTTCCAATATTTTTTCAAAAATTTTTTCCAAAATTTTTTCAAAAATTTCCCAAAATTTTTTGAAAAAATTTTCCAATACTTTTGCCAAAATTTTCCAATATTTTTTCGAATATTTTTTCAAAAATTTTCCAATATTTTTTCCAAAAATTTCCAATATTTTTTCCAATATTTTTTCAAAAATTTTCCAACATTTTTTCCAAAATTTTCCAATATTTTTTCCAATATTTTTTCAAAAATTTTCCAATATTTTTTTGAAAAATTTTCCAAAATTTTTTCAAAAATTTCCCAAAATTTTTCCAAAAATTTTCCAATATTTTTGCCAAAATTTTCCAATATTCTTTCCAATATTTTTTCAAAAATTTTCCAATATTTTTTCCAAAAATTTCCAATATTTTTTCCAATATTTTTTTCAAAAATTTTCCAATTTTTTTTTCAAAAATTTTCCAATATTTTTTCCAAAATTTTCCAATATTTTTTCCAATATTTTTTCAAAAAATTTTTCCAAAATTTTTTCAAAAATTTCCCAAAATTTTTTCAAAAATTTTCCAATATTTTTTCCAAAATTTTCCAATATTTTTTCCAATATTTTTTTCAAAAATTTTCCAATATTTTTTCCAAAATTTTCCAATATTTTTTCCAATATTTTTTCAAAAATTTTCCAATATTTTTTTCAAGGATTTTCCAATATTTTTTTCAAAAATTTTCCAATATTTTTTTCAAAAATTTTGCAATATTTTTTCAAAAATTTTCCAATATTTTTTCCAAAATTTTTTCAAAAATTTTCCAATATTTTTCCAAAATTTTCCAATATTTCTTCCAAAATTTTTCCAGAAATTTTGCAATATTTTTTTCAAAAATTTTCCAATATTTTTTTCAAAAATTTTCCAATATTTTTTTCAAAAATTTTCCAATATTTTTTTCAAAAATTTTCCAATATTTTTTCCAAAATTTTTTCAAAAATTTTCCAATATTTTTTCCAAAATTTTTTCAAAAATTTTCCAATATTTTTTTCAAAATTTTTTCAAAAATTTTCCAAAATTTTTTCAAAAATTTTCCAATATTTTTTTCAAAAATTTTTCAAAAATTTTCGAATATTTTTTTCAAAAATTTTCCAATATTCTTTTCAAAAATTTTCCAATATTTTTTCCAAAATTTTTTCAAAAATTTTCCAATATTTTTTCCAAAATTTTTTCAAAAATTTTCCAATATTTTTTTCAAAATTTTTTCAAAAATTTTCCAATATTTTTTTCAAAAATTTTCCAATATTTTTTTCAAAAATTTTCCAATATTTTTTCCAAAATTTTTTCAAAAATTTTCCAATACTTTTTCCAAAATTTTCCAATATTTTTTCCAAATTTTTTTCAAAAATTTTCCAATATTTTTTTCAAAAATTTTCCAATATTTTTTTCAAAAATTTTCCAATATTTTTTTCAAAAATTTTCCAATATTTTTTCCAAAATTTTCCAATATTTTTTCCAATAATTTTTTCAAAAATTTCCCAAAATTTTTTCAAAAATTTTCCAATATTTTTTCCAAAATTTTCCAATATTTGTTCCAATATTTTTTCAAAAATTTTCCAATATTTTTTTCAAAACTTTTCCAATATTTTTTTCAAAAATTTTCCAATATTTTTTCCAAAATTTTCCAATATTTTTTCCAATATTTTTTCAAAAATTTTTTCCAAAATTTTTTCAAAAATTTCCCAAAATTTTTTCAAAAATTTTCCAATATTTTTTCCAAAATTTTCCAATATTTTTTCCAATATTTTTTCAAAAATTTTCCAATATTTTTTTCAAAAATTTTCCAAAATTTCTTCAAAAATTTTCCAATATTTTTTCCAAAATTTTCCAATATTTTTTCCAATATTTTTTCAAAAATTTTCCAATATTTTTTTCCAAAATTTTGCAATTTTTTTTTCAAAAATTTTCCAATATTTTTTTCAAAAATTTTCCAATATTTTTTCCAAAATTTTCCAATATTTTTTCCAATATTTTTTCAAAAAATTTTTCCAAAATTTTTCCAAAAATTTTCCGAAATTTTTCCAAAAATTTTCCAATATTTTTTCCAAAATTTTCCAATATTTTTTCCAATATTTTTTCAAAAAGTTTCCAATATTTTTTCCGAAATTTTCCAATATTTTTTCCAATATTTTTTCAAATATTTTCCAATATTTTTTTCAAAAATTTTCCAAAATTTCTTGAAAAATTTTCCAATATTTTTTCCAAAATTTTCCAATATTTTTTCCAATATTTTTTCAAAAATTTTCCAATATTTTTTTCCAAAATTTTGCAATATTTTTTTCAAAAATTTTCCAATATTTTTTTCAAAAATTTTCCAATATTTTTTCCAATATTTTTTCAAAAATTTTCCAATATTTTTTTCAAAAATTTTCCAATATTTTTTCCAAAAATTTTTTCAAAAAATTTCCAATATTTTTTTCAAAAATTTTTTCCAAATTTTTTTTCAAAAATTTTCCAATATTTTTTCCATAATTTATTCAAAAATTTTCCAATATTTTTTTCAAAAATTTTCCAATATTTTTTCCAAAATTTTTTCAAAAATTTTCCAATATTTTTTCCAAATTTTGTCGAATGTTTTTTCCAATATTTTTTTCAAAAATTTTCCAATATTTTTTTCAAAAATTTTCCAATATTTTTTTCAAAAATTTTCCAATATTTTTCCCAAAATTTTTTCAAAAATTTTCCAATATTTTTTCCAAAATTTTCCAATATTTTTTCCAAAATCTTTTCAATATTTTTTTCAAAAATTTTCCAATATTTTCTCCAAAAATTTTCCAATATTTTTTCAAAAATTTTCCAATATTTTTTCCAAAATTTTTTCAAAAATTTTCCGTTATTTTTTCCAAAATTTTCCAATATTTTTTCCAAAATTTTTTCAAAAATTTTCCAACATTTTTTTCCAAAATTTTCCAATATTTTTTTCAAAAATTTTTCAATATTTTTTTCAAAAATTTTCCAATATTTTTTCCAAAATTTTTTCAAAAATTTTCCAATATTTTTTCCAAAATTTTCCAATACTTTCTTCCAAAATTTTTTCAAAAATTTTCCAATCCTTTTTCAAAGATTTTCCAATATTTTTTTCAAAAAATTTCCAATATTTTTTTCAAAAATTTTCCAATATTTTTTCCAAAATTTTTTCAAAAGATTTCCAATATTTTTTCCAAAATTTTCCAATATTTTTTCCAAAATTTTTTCAAAAATTTTCAAATATTTTTTCCAATATTTTTTCAAAAATTTTTTCCAAAATTTGTCAAAAATTTCCCAAAATTTTTTCAAAAATTTTCCAACATTTTTTCCAAAATTTTCCAATATTTTTTCCAATATTTTTTCAAAAATTTTCCAATATTTTTTTCAAAAATTTTCCAATATTTTTTTCAAATATTTTCCATCATTTTTTCCAAAATTTTCCAATATTTTTTCCAATATTTTTTCAAAAATTTTTTCCAAAATTTTTTCAAAAATTTCCCAAAATTTTTTGAAAAAATTTTCCAATACTTTTGCCAAAATTTTCCAATATTTTTTCCAATATTTTTTCAAAAATTTTCCAATATTTTTTCCAAAAATTTCCAATATTTTTTCCAATATTTTTTCAAAAATTTTCCAACATTTTTTCCAAAATTTTCCAATATTTTTTCCAATATTTTTTCAAAAATTTTCCAATATTTTTTTGAAAAATTTTCCAAAATTTTTTCAAAAATTTCCCAAAATTTTTTCAAAAATTTTCCAATATTTTTGCCAAAATTTTCCAATATTCTTTCCAATATTTTTTCAAAAATTTTCCAATATTTTTTCCAAAAATTTCCAATATTTTTTCCAATATTTTTTTCAAAAATTTTCCAATTTTTTTTTCAAAAATTTTCCAATATTTTTTCCAAAATTTTCCAATATTTTTTCCAATATTTTTTCAAAAAATTTTTCCAAAATTTTTTCAAAAATTTCCCAAAATTTTTTCAAAAATTTTCCAATATTTTTTCCAAAATTTTCCAATATTTTTTCCAATATTTTTTTCAAAAATTTTCCAATATTTTTTCCAAAATTTTCCAATATTTTTTCCAATATTTTTTCAAAAATTTTCCAATATTTTTTTCAAGGATTTTCCAATATTTTTTTCAAAAATTTTCCAATATTTTTTTCAAAAATTTTGCAATATTTTTTCAAAAATTTTCCAATATTTTTTCCAAAATTTTTTCAAAAATTTTCCAATATTTTTCCAAAATTTTCCAATATTTCTTCCAAAATTTTTCCAGAAATTTTGCAATATTTTTTTCAAAAATTTTCCAATATTTTTTTCAAAAATTTTCCAATATTTTTTTCAAAAATTTTCCAATATTTTTTCCAAAATTTTTTCAAAAATTTTCCAATATTTTTTCCAAAATTTTTTCAAAAATTTTCCAATATTTTTTTCAAAATTTTTCAAAAATTTTCCAATATTTTTTTCAAAAATTTTCCAATATTTTTTTCAAAAATTTTCCAATATTTTTTCCAAAATTTTTTCAAAAATTTTCCAATATTTTTTCCAAAATTTTTTCAAAAATTTTCCAATATTTTTTTCAAAATTTTTTCAAAAATTTTCCAGTATTTTTTTCAAAAATTTTCCAATATTTTTTTCAAAAATTTTCCAATATTTTTTCCAAAATTTTTTCAAAAATTTTCCAACACTTTTTCCAAAATTTTCCAATATTTTTTCCAAATTTTTTTCAAAAATTTTCCAATATTTTTTCAAAAATTTTCAAATATATTTTTTTCAAAAATTTTCCAATATTTTTTTCAAAAATTTTCCAATATTTTTTCCAAAATTTTCCAATATTTTTTCCAATATTTTTTCAAAAATTTTTTCCATAATTTTTCTAAAAATTTCCCAAAATTTTTTCAAAAATTTTCCAATATTTTTTCCAAAATTTTCCAATATTTTTTCCAATATTTTTTCAAAAATTTTCCAATATTTTTTCCAAAATTTTCCAATATTTTTTCCAAAATTTTCCAATATTTTTTCCAATATTTTTTCAAAAATTTTCCAATATTTTTTTCCGAAACTGCAATTTTTTTTTCAAAAATTTTCCAATATTTTTTCCAAAATTTTCCAATATTTTTTCCAATATTTTTTCAAAAAATTTTTCCAAAATTTTTTCAAAAATTTTCCGAAATTTTCTCAAAAATTTTCCAATATTTGTTCCAAAATTTTCCAATATTTTTTCCAAAATTTTCCAATATTTTTTCCAATATTTTTTCAAAAATTTTCCAATATTTTTTCCGAAATTTTCCAATATTTTTTCCAATATTTTTTCAAATATTTTCCAATATTTTTTTCAAAAATTTTCCAAAATTTCTTCAAAAATTTTCCAATATTTTTTCCAAAAATTTTCCAATATTTTTTCCAATATTTTTTCAAAAATTTTCCAATATTTTTTTCCAAAATTTTGCAATATTTTTTTCAAAAATTTTCCAATATTTTTTTCAAAAATTTTCCAATATTTTTTCCAAAATTTTCCAATATTTTTTCCAATATTTTTTCAAAAATTGTCCAATATTTTTTTCAAGGATTTTCCAATATTTTTTTCAAAAATTTTCCAATATTTTTTTCAAAAATTTTGCAATATTTTTTCAAAAATTTTCCAATATTTTTTCCAAAAATTTTTCAAAAATTTTCAAATATTTTTCCAAAATTTTCCAATATTTTTTCCAAAATTTTTTCAGAAATTTTCCAATATTTTTTTCAAAAATTTTCCAATATTTTTTTCAAAAATTTTCCAATATTTTTTTCAAAAATTTTCCAATATTTTTTCCAAAATTTTTTCAAAAATTTTCCAATATTTTTTCCAAAATTTTTTCAAAAATTTTCCAATATTTTTTTCAAAATTTTTTCAAAAATTTTCCAAAATTTTTTCAAAAATTTTCCAATATTTTTTTCAAAAATTTTTCAAAAATTTTCCAATATTTTTTTCAAAAATTTTCCAATATTTTTTTCAAAATTTTTCCAATATTTTTTCCAAAATTTTTTCAAAAATTTTCCAATATTTTTTCCAAAATTTTTTCAAAAATTTTCCAATATTTTTTTCAAAATTTTTTCAAAAATTTTCCAATATTTTTTCCAAAATTTTGTCAAAAATTTTCCAATATTTTTCCGAAATTTTCCAATATTTTTTCCAAAATTTTTTCAGAAATTTTCCAATATTTTTTTCAAAAAATTTCCAATATTTTTTTCAAAAATTTTCCAATATTTTTTTCAAAAATTTTCCAATATTTTTTCCAAAATTTTTTCAAAAATTTTCCAATATTTTTTCCAAAATTTTTTCAAAAATTTTCCAAAATTCTTTCAAAAATTTTCCAATATTTTTTTCAAAAATTTTTCAAAAATTTTCCAATATTTTTTTCAAAAATTTTCCAATATTTTTTTCAAAAATTTTCCAATATTTTTTACAAAATTTTTTCAAAAATTTTCAAATTTTTTTTTCAAAATTTTTTCCAAAATTTTCCAATATTTTTTTCAAAATTTTTTCAAAAATTTTCCAGTATTTTTTTCAAAAATTTTCGAATATTTTTTTCAAAAATTTTCCAATATTTTTTCCAAATTTTTTTCAAAAATTTTCCAATATTTTTTTCAAAAATTTTCCAATATTTTTTTCAAAAATTTTCCAATATTTTTTTCAAAAATTTTCCAACATTTTTTCCAAAATTTTCCAAAATTTTTTCAAAAATTTTCCAATATTTTTTCCGAAATTTTCCAATATTTTTTCCAATATTTTTTCAAATATTTTCCAATATTTTTTTCAAAAATTTTCCAAAATTTCTTCAAAAATTTTCCAATATTTTTTCCAAAAATTTTCCAATATTTTTTCCAATATTTTTTCAAAAATTTTCCAATATTTTTTTCCAAAATTTTGCAATATTTTTTTCAAAAATTTTCCAATATTTTTTTCAAAAATTTTCCAATATTTTTTCCAAAATTTTCCAATATTTTTTCCAATATTTTTTCAAAAATTGTCCAATATTTTTTTCAAGGATTTTCCAATATTTTTTTCAAAAATTTTCCATTATTTTTTTCAAAAATTTTGCAATATTTTTTCAAAAATTTTCCAATATTTTTTCCAAAAATTTTTCAAAAATTTTCAAATATTTTTCCAAAATTTTCCAATATTTTTTCCAAAATTTTTTCAGAAATTTTCCAATATTTTTTTCAAAAATTTTCCAATATTTTTTTCAAAAATTTTCCAATATTTTTTTCAAAAATTTTCCAATATTTTTTCCAAAATTTTTTCAAAAATTTTCCAATATTTTTTCCAAAATTTTTTCAAAAATTTTCCAATATTTTTTTCAAAATTTTTTCAAAAATTTTCCAAAATTTTTTCAAAAATTTTCCAATATTTTTTTCAAAAATTTTTCAAAAATTTTCCAATATTTTTTTCAAAAATTTTCCAATATTTTTTTCAAAAATTTTCCAATATTTTTTCCAAAATTTTTTCAAAAATTTTCCAATATTTTTTCCAAAATTTTTTCAAAAATTTTCCAATATTTTTTTCAAAATTTTTTCAAAAATTTTCCAATATTTTTTCCAAAATTTTGTCAAAAATTTTCCAATATTTTTCCGAAATTTTCCAATATTTTTTCCAAAATTTTTTCAGAAATTTTCCAATATTTTTTTCAAAAAATTTCCAATATTTTTTTCAAAAATTTTCCAATATTTTTTTCAAAAATTTTCCAATATTTTTTCCAAAATTTTTTCAAAAATTTTCCAATATTTTTTCCAAAATTTTTTCAAAAATTTTCCAAAATTCTTTCAAAAATTTTCCAATATTTTTTTCAAAAATTTTTCAAAAATTTTCCAATATTTTTTTCAAAAATTTTCCAATATTTTTTTCAAAAATTTTCCAATATTTTTTACAAAATTTTTTCAAAAATTTTCAAATTTTTTTTTCAAAATTTTTTCCAAAATTTTCCAATATTTTTTTCAAAATTTTTTCAAAAATTTTCCAGTATTTTTTTCAAAAATTTTCGAATATTTTTTTCAAAAATTTTCCAATATTTTTTCCAAATTTTTTTCAAAAATTTTCCAATATTTTTTTCAAAAATTTTCCAATATTTTTTTCAAAAATTTTCCAATATTTTTTTCAAAAATTTTCCAACATTTTTTCCAAAATTTTCCAATATTTTTTCCAATATTTTTTCAAAAATTTTCTAATATTTTTTCCAAAATTTTCCAATATTTTTTCCAATATTTTTTCAAAAATTTTCCAATATTTTTTTCAAAAATTTTCCAAAATTTTTTCAAAAATTTTCCAATATTTTTTCCAAAATTTTCCAATATTTTTTCCAATATTTTTTCAAAAATTTTCCAATATTTTTTTCCAAAATTTTGCAATTTTTTTTTCAAAAATTTTCCAATATTTTTTTCAAAAATTTTCCAAAATTTTTTCCAAAATTTTCCAATATTTTTTCCAATATTTTTTCAAAAAATTTTTCCAAAATTTTTTCAAAAATTTTCCGAAATTTTCTCAAAAATTTTCCAATATTTGTTCCAAAATTTTCGGATATTTTTTCCAAAATTTTCCAATATTTTTTCGAATATTTGTTCAAAAATTTTCCAATATTTTTTCCGAAATTTTCCAATATTTTTTCCAATATTTTTTCAAAAATTTTCCAATATTTTTTCCAAAATTTTCCAATATTTTTTCCAATATTTTTTCAAAAATTTTCCAATATTTTTTTCCAAAATTTTGCAATATTTTTTTCAAAAATTTTCCAATATTTTTTTCAAAAATTTTCCAATATTTTTTCCAAAATTTTCCAATATTTTTTCCAATATTTTTTCAAAAATTTTCCAATATTTTTTTCAAGGATTTTCCAATATTTTTTTCAAAAATTTTCCAATATTTTTTTCAAAAATTTTGCAATATTTTTTCAAAAATTTTCCAATATTTTTTCCAAAATTTTTTCAAAAATTTTCCAATATTTTTTCCAAAATTTTTTCAAAAATTTTCCAATATTTTTCCAAAATTTTCCAATATTTTTTCCAAAATTTTTTCAGAAATTTTCCAATATTTTTTTAAAAAATTTTCCAATATTTTTTTCAAAAATTTTCCAATATTTTTTTCAAAAATTTTCCAATATTTTTTCCAAAATTTTTTCAAAAATTTTCCAATATTTTTTCCAAAATTTTTTCAAAAATTTTCCAATACTTTTTTCAAAATTTTTTCAAAAATTTTCCAAAATTTTTTCAAAAATTTTCCAATATTTTTTTCAAAAATTTTTCAAAAATTTTCCAATATTTTTTTCAAAAATTTTCCAATATTTTTTTCAAAAATTTTCCAATATTTTTTCCAAAATTTTTTCAAAAATTTTCCAATATTTTTTTCAAAAATTTTCCAATATTTTTTCCAAAATTTTTTCCAAAATTTTCCAATATTTTTTTCAAAATTTTTTCAAAAATTTTCCAGTATTTTTTTCAAAAATTTTCGAATATTTTTTTCAAAAATTTTCCAATATTTTTTCCAAATTTTTTTCAAAAATTTTCCAATATTTTTTTCAAAAATTTTCCAATATTTTTTTCAAAAATTTTCCAATATTTTTTTCAAAAATTTTCCAACATTTTTTCCAAAATTTTCCAATATTTTTTCCAATATTTTTTCAAAAATTTTCTAATATTTTTTCCAAAATTTTCCAATATTTTTTCCAATATTTTTTCAAAAATTTTCCAATATTTTTTTCAAAAATTTTCCAAAATTTTTTCAAAAATTTTCCAATATTTTTTCCAAAATTTTCCAATATTTTTTCAAATATTTTTTCAAAAATTTTCCAATATTTTTTTCCAAAATTTTGCAATTTTTTTTTCAAAAATTTTCCAATATTTTTTTCAAAAATTTTCCAAAATTTTTTCCAAAATTTTCCAATATTTTTTCCAATATTTTTTCAAAAAATTTTTCCAAAATTTTTTCAAAAATTTTCCGAAATTTTCTCAAAAATTTTCCAATATTTGTTCCAAAATTTTCGGATATTTTTTCCAAAATTTTCCAATATTTTTTCGAATATTTTTTCAAAAATTTTCCAATATTTTTTCCGAAATTTTCCAATATTTTTTCCAATATTTTTTCAAAAATTTTCCAATATTTTTTCCAAAATTTTCCAATATTTTTTCCAATATTTTTTCAAAAATTTTCCAATATTTTTTTCCAAAATTTTGCAATATTTTTTTCAAAAATTTTCCAATATTTTTTTCAAAAATTTTCCAATATTTTTTCCAAAATTTTCCAATATTTTTTCCAATATTTTTTCAAAAATTTTCCAATATTTTTTTCAAGGATTTTCCAATATTTTTTTCAAAAATTTTCCAATATTTTTTTCAAAAATTTTGCAATATTTTTTCAAAAATTTTCCAATATTTTTTCCAAAATTTTTTCAAAAATTTTCCAATATTTTTTCCAAAATTTTTTCAAAAATTTTCCAATATTTTTCCAAAATTTTCCAATATTTTTTCCAAAATTTTTTCAGAAATTTTCCAATATTTTTTTAAAAAATTTTCCAATATTTTTTTCAAAAATTTTCCAATATTTTTTTCAAAAATTTTCCAATATTTTTTCCAAAATTTTTTCAAAAATTTTCCAATATTTTTTCCAAAATTTTTTCAAAAATTTTCCAATACTTTTTTCAAAATTTTTTCAAAAATTTTCCAAAATTTTTTCAAAAATTTTCCAATATTTTTTTCAAAAATTTTTCAAAAATTTTCCAATATTTTTTTCAAAAATTTTCCAATATTTTTTTCAAAAATTTTCCAATATTTTTTCCAAAATTTTTTCAAAAATTTTCCAATATTTTTTTCAAAAATTTTCCAATATTTTTTCCAAAATTTTTTCAAAAATTTTCAAATATTTTTTTCAAAATTTTTTCAAAAATTTTCCAGTATTTTTTTCAAAAATTTTCCAATATTTTTTTCAAAAATTTTCCAATATTTTTTCCAAAATTTTTTCAAAAATTTTCCAATACTTTTTCCAAAATTTTCCAATATTTTTTCCAAATTTTTTTCAAAAATTTTCCAATATTTTTTTCAAAAATTTTCCAATATTTTTTTCAAAAATTTTCCAATATTTTTTTCAAAAATTTTCCAATATTTTTTCCAAAATTTTCCAATATTTTTTCCAATAATTTTTCAAAAATTTTTTCCAAAATTTTTTCAAAAATCTCCCAAAATTTTTTCAAAAATTTTCCAATATTTTTTCCAAAATTTTCCAATATTTTTTCCAATATTTTTTCAAAAATTTTCAAATATATTTTTTTCAAAAATTTTCCAATATTTTTTTCAAAAATTTTCCAATATTTTTTCCAAAATTTTCCAATATTTTTTCCAATATTTTTTCAAAAATTTTTTCCAAAATTTTTTCAAAAATTTCCCAAAATTTTTTCAAAAATTTTCCAATATTTTTTCCAAAATTTTCCAATATTTTTTCCAATATTTTTTCAAAAATTCTCCAATATTTTTTTCAAAATTTTCCAATATTTTTTCCAATATTTTTTCAAAAATTTTCCAATATTTTTTTCAAAAATTTTCCAAAATTTATTCAAAAATTTTCCAATATTTTTTCCAAAATTTTCCAATATTTTTTTTCAATATTTTTTCAAAAATTTTCCAATATTTTTTTCCAAAATTTTGCAATTTTTTTTTCAAAAATTTTCCAATATTTTTTTCAAAAATTTTCCAATATTTTTCCAAAATTTTCCAATATTTTTTCCAAAATTTTTTCAGAAATTTTCCAATATTTTTTTCAAAAATTTTCCAATATTTTTTTCAAAAATTTTCCAATATTTTTTTCAAAAATTTTCCAATATTTTTTCCAAAATTTTTTCAAAAATTTTCCAATATTTTTTTCAAAATTTTTTCAAAAATTTTCCAATATTTTTTTCAAAAATTTTCCAATATTTTTTTCAAAAATTTTCCAATATTTTTTCCAAAATTTTTTCAAAAATTTTCCAATATTTTTTCCAAAATTTTTTCAAAAATTTTCCAATATGTTTTTCAAAATTTTTTCAAAAATTTTCCAGTATTTTTTTCAAAAATTTTCCAATATTTTTTTCAAAAATTTTCCAATATTTCTTCCAAAATTTTTTCAAAAATTTTCCAATACTTTTTCCAAAATTTTCCAATATTTTTTCCAAATTTTTTTCAAAAATTTTCCAATATTTTTTTCAAAAATTTTCCAATATTTTTTTCAAAAAATTTCCAATATTTTTTCCAAAATTTTCCAATATTTTTTCCAATATTTTTTCAAAAATTTTTTCCAAAATTTTTTCAAAAATTTCCCAAAATTTTTTCAAAAATTTTCCAATATTTTTTCCAAAATTTTCCAATATTTTTTCCAATATTTTTTCAAAAATTTTCCAATATTTTTTTCAAAATTTTCCAATATTTTTTCCAATATTTTTTCAAAAATTTTCCAATATTTTTTTCAAAAATTTTCCAAAATTTATTCAAAAATTTTCCAATATTTTTTCCAAAATTTTCCAATATTTTTTTTCAATATTTTTTCAAAAATTTTCCAATATTTTTTTCCAAAATTTTGCAATTTTTTTTTCAAAAATTTTCCAATATTTTTTTCAAAAATTTTCCAATATTTTTCCAAAATTTTCCAATATTTTTTCCAAAATTTTTTCAGAAATTTTCCAATGTTTTTTTCAAAAATTTTCCAATATTTTTTTCAAAAATTTTCCAATATTTTTTTCAAAAATTTTCCAATATTTTTTCCAAAATTTTTTCAAAAATTTTCCAATATTTTTTCCAAAATTTTTTCAAAAATTTTCCAATATTTTTTCCAAAATTTTTTCAAAAATTTCCCAAAATTTTTTCAAAAATTTTCCAATATTTTTTCCAAAATTTTCCAATATTTTTTCCAATATTTTTTCAAAAATTTTCAAATATATTTTTTTCAAAAATTTTCCAATATTTTTTTCAAAAATTTTCCAATATTTTTTCCAAAATTTTCCAATATTTTTTCCAATATTTTTTCAAAAATTTTTTCCAAAATTTTTTCAAAAATTTCCCAAAATTTTTTCAAAAATTTTCCAATATTTTTTCCAAAATTTTCCAATATTTTTTCCAATATCTTTTCAAAAATTTTCCAATATTTTTTCCAAAATTTTCCAATATTTTTTCCAATACTTTTTCCAATATTTTTTCAAAAATTTTCCAATATTTTTTTCCAAAATTTTCCAAAATTTATTCAAAAATTTTCCAATATTTTTTCCAAAATTTTCCAATATTTTTTCCAATATTTTTTCAAAAATTTTCCAATATTTTTTTCCAAAATTTTGCAATTTTTTTTTCAAAAATTTTCCAATATTTTTTTCAAAAATTTTCCAATATTTTTTCCAAAATTTTCCAATATTTTTTCCAATATTTTTTCAAAAAATTTTTCCAAAATTTTTTCAAAAATTTTCCGAAATTTTCTCAAAAATTTTCCAATATTTGTTCCAAAATTTTCCAATATTTTTTCCAAAATTTTCCAATATTTTTTCCAATATTTTTTCAAAAATTTTCCAATATGTTTTTCAAAATTTTTTCAAAAATTTTCCAGTATTTTTTTCAAAAATTTTCCAATATTTTTTTCAAAAATTTTCCAATATTTCTTCCAAAATTTTTTCAAAAATTTTCCAATACTTTTTCCAAAATTTTCCAATATTTTTTCCAAATTTTTTTCAAAAATTTTCCAATATTTTTTTCAAAAATTTTCCAATATTTTTTTCAAAAAATTTCCAATATTTTTTCCAAAATTTTCCAATATTTTTTCCAATATTTTTTCAAAAATTTTTTCCAAAATTTTTTCAAAAATTTCCCAAAATTTTTTCAAAAATTTTCCAATATTTTTTCCAAAATTTTCCAATATTTTTTCCAATATTTTTTCAAAAATTTTCCAATATTTTTTTCAAAATTTTCCAATATTTTTTCCAATATTTTTTCAAAAATTTTCCAATATTTTTTTCAAAAATTTTCCAAAATTTATTCAAAAATTTTCCAATATTTTTTCCAAAATTTTCCAATATTTTTTTTCAATATTTTTTCAAAAATTTTCCAATATTTTTTTCCAAAATTTTGCAATTTTTTTTTCAAAAATTTTCCAATATTTTTTTCAAAAATTTTCCAATATTTTTCCAAAATTTTCCAATATTTTTTCCAAAATTTTTTCAGAAATTTTCCAATGTTTTTTTCAAAAATTTTCCAATATTTTTTTCAAAAATTTTCCAATATTTTTTTCAAAAATTTTCCAATATTTTTTCCAAAATTTTTTCAAAAATTTTCCAATATTTTTTCCAAAATTTTTTCAAAAATTTTCCAATATTTTTTCCAAAATTTTTTCAAAAATTTCCCAAAATTTTTTCAAAAATTTTCCAATATTTTTTCCAAAATTTTCCAATATTTTTTCCAATATTTTTTCAAAAATTTTCAAATATATTTTTTTCAAAAATTTTCCAATATTTTTTTCAAAAATTTTCCAATATTTTTTCCAAAATTTTCCAATATTTTTTCCAATATTTTTTCAAAAATTTTTTCCAAAATTTTTTCAAAAATTTCCCAAAATTTTTTCAAAAATTTTCCAATATTTTTTCCAAAATTTTCCAATATTTTTTCCAATATCTTTTCAAAAATTTTCCAATATTTTTTCCAAAATTTTCCAATATTTTTTCCAATATTTTTTCCAATATTTTTTCAAAAATTTTCCAATATTTTTTTCCAAAATTTTCCAAAATTTATTCAAAAATTTTCCAATATTTTTTCCAAAATTTTCCAATATTTTTTCCAATATTTTTTCAAAAATTTTCCAATATTTTTTTCCAAAATTTTGCAATTTTTTTTTCAAAAATTTTCCAATATTTTTTTCAAAAATTTTCCAATATTTTTTCCAAAATTTTCCAATATTTTTTCCAATATTTTTTCAAAAAATTTTTCCAAAATTTTTTCAAAAATTTTCCGAAATTTTCTCAAAAATTTTCCAATATTTGTTCCAAAATTTTCCAATATTTTTTCCAAAATTTTCCAATATTTTTTCCAATATTTTTTCAAAAATTTTCCAATATTTTTTCCGAAATTTTCCAATATTTTTTCCAATATTTTTTCAAATATTTTCCAATATTTTTTTCAAAAATTTTCCAAAATTTCTTCAAAAATTTTCCAATATTTTTTCCAAAATTTTCCAATATTTTTTCCAATATTTTTTTCCAAAATTTTGCAATATTTTTTTCAAAAATTTTCCAAAATTTTTTTCAAAAATTTTCCAATATTTTTTCCAAAATTTTCCAATATTTTTTCCAATATTTTTTCAAAAATTTTCCAATATTTTTTTCAAGGATTTTCCAATATTTTTTTCAAAAATTTTCCAGTATTTTTTTCAAAAATTTTGCAATATTTTTTCAAAAATTTTCCAATATTTTTTTCAAAAATTTTCCAATATTTTTTTCAAAAATTTTCCAATATTTTTTCCAAAATTTTTTCAAAAATTTTCCAATATTTTTTCCAAAATTTTTTCAAAAATTTTCCAATATTTTTTTCAAAATTTTTTCAAAAATTTTCCAAAATTTTTTCAAAAATTTTCCAATATTTTTTTCAAAAATTTTTCAAAAATTTTCCAATATTTTTTTCAAAAATTTTCCAAAATTTTTTTCAAAAATTTTCCAATATTTTTTCCAAAATTTTTTCAAAAATTTTCCAATATTTTTTCCAAAATTTTTTCAAAAATTTTCCAATATTTTTTTCAAAATTTTTTCAAAAATTTTCCAATATTTTTTCCAAAATTTTTTCAAAAATTTTCCAATATTTTTCCAAAATTTTCCAATATTTTTTCCAAAATTTTTTCAGAAATTTTCCAATATTTTTTTCAAAATTTTTTCAAAAATTTTCCAAAATTTTTTCAAAAATTTTCCAATATTTTTTTCAAAGATATTTTTCAAAAATTTTCCAATATTTTTTTCAAAAATTTTCCAATATTTTTTTCAAAAATTTTCCAATATTTTTTCCAAAATTTTTTCAAAAATTTTCCAATATTTTTTCCAAAATTTTTTCAAAAATTTTCCAATATTTTTTTCAAAATTTTTTCAAAAATTTTCCAATATTTTTTCCAAAATTTTTTCAAAAATTTTCCAATATTTTTCCAAAATTTTCCAATATTTTTTCCAAAATTTTTTCAGAAATTTTCCAATATTTTTTTCAAAAATTTTCCAATATTTTTTTCAAAAATTTTCCAATATTTTTTTCAAAAATTTTCCCATATATTTTCCAAAATTTTTTCAAAAATTTTCCAATATTTTTTCCAAAATTTTTTCAAAAATTTTCCAATATTTTTTTCAAAATTTTTTCAAAAATTTTCCAAAATTTTTTCAAAAATTTTCCAATATTTTTTTCAAAAATTTTTCAAAAATTTTCCAATATTTTTTTCAAAAATTTTCCAATATTTTTTTCAAAAATTTTCCAATATTTTTTTCAAAATTTTTTCAAAAATTTTCCAATATTTTTTCCAAAATTTTTTCAAAAATTTTCCAATATTTTTTTCAAAATTTTTTCAAAAATTTTCCAGTATTTTTTTCAAAAATTTTCCAATATTTTTTTCAAAATTTTTTCAAAAATTTTGCAATTTTTTTTTCAAAAATTTTCCAATATTTTTTTCAAAAATTTTCCAATATTTTTTCCAAAATTTTCCAATATTTTTTCCAATATTTTTTCAAAAAATTTTTCCAAAATTTTTTCAAAAATTTTCCGAAATTTTCTCAAAAATTTTCCAATATTTGTTCCAAAATTTTCCAATATTTTTTCCGAAATTTTCCAATATTTTTTCCAATATTTTTTCAAAAATTTTCCAATATTTTTTCCGAAATTTTGCAATATTTTTTCCAATATTTTTTCAAATATTTTCCAATATTTTTTTCAAAAAGTTTCCAAAATTTCTTCAAAAATTTTCCAATATTTTTTCCAAAATTTTCCAATATTTTTTCCAATATTTTTTCAAAAATTTTCCAATATTTTTTTCCAAAATTTTGCAATATTTTTTTCAAAAATTTTCCAATATTTTTTTCAAAAATTTTCCAATATTTCTTCCAAAATTTTCCAATATTTTTTCCAATATTTTTTCAAAAATTTTCCAATATTTTTTTCAAGGATTTTCCAATATTTTTTTCAAAAATTTTCCAATATTTTTTTCAAAAATTTTGCAATATTTTTTCAAAAATTTTCCAATATTTTTTCCAAAATTTTTTCAAAAATTTTCCAATATTTTTTCCAAAATTTTCCAATATTTTTTCCAAAATTTTTTCAGAAATTTTCCAATATTTTTTTCAAAAATTTTCCAATATTTTTTTCAAAAATTTTCCAATATTTTTTTCAAAAATTTTTCAATATTTTTTCCAAAATTTTTTCAAAAATTTTCCAATATTTTTTCCAAAATTTTTTCAAAAATTTTCCAATATTTTTTTCAAAATTTTTTCAAAAATTTTCCAAAATTTTTTCAAAAATTTTCCAATATTTTTTTCAAAAATTTTTCAAAAATTTTCCAATATTTTTTTCAAAAATTTTCCAATATTTTTTTCAAAAATTTTCCAATATTTTTTCCAAAATTTTTTCAAAAATTTTCCAATATTTTTTCCAAAATTTTTTCAAAAATTTTCCAATATTTTTTTCAAAAATTTTTCAAAAATTTTCCAATATTTTTTCCGAAATTTTTTCAAAAATTTTCCAATATTTTTCCAAAATTTTCCAATATTTTTTCCAAAATTTTTTCAGAAATTTTCCAATATTTTTTTCAAAATTTTTTCAAAAATTTTCCAAAATTTTTTCAAAAATTTTCCAATATTTTTTCCAAAAATTTTTCAAAAATTTTCCAATATTTTTTTCAAAAATTTTCCAATATTTTTTTCAAAAATTTTCCAATATTTTTTCCCAAATTTTTTCAAAAATTTTCCAATATTTTTTCCAAAATTTTTTCAAAAATTTTCCAATATTTTTTTCAAAATTTTTTCAAAAATTTTCCAATATTTTTTCCAAAATTTTTTCAAAAATTTTCCAATATTTTTCCAAAATTTTCCAATATTTTTTCCAAAATTTTTTCAGAAATTTTCCAATATTTTTTTCAAAAATTTTCCAATATTTTTTTCAAAAATTTTCCAATATTTTTTTCAAAAATTTTCCAATATTTTTTCCAAAATTTTTTCAAAAATTTTCCAATATTTTTTCCAAAATTTTTTCAAAAATTTTCCAATATTTTTTTCAAAATTTTTTCAAAAATTTTCCAAAATTTTTTCAAAAATTTTTCAATATTTTTTTCAAAAATTTTTCAAAAATTTTCCAATATTTTTTTCAAAAATTTTCCAATATTTTTTTCAAAAATTTTCCAATATTTTTTCCAAAATTTTTTGAAAAATTTTCCAATATTTTTTCCAAAATTTTTTCAAAAATTTTCCAATATTTTTTTCAAAATTTTTTCAAAAATTTTCCAGTATTTTTTTCAAAAATTTTCCAATATTTTTTTCAAAAATTTTCCAATATTTTTTCCAAAATTTTTTCAAAAATTTTCCAATACTTTTTCCAAAATTTTCCAATATTTTTTCCAAATTTTTTTCAAAAATTTTCCAATATTTTTTTCAAAAATTTTCCAATATTTTTTTCAAAAATTTTCCAATATTTTTTCCAAAATTTTCCAATATTTTTTCCAATAATTTTTCAAAAATTTTTTCCAAAATTTTTTCAAAAATTTCCCAAAATTTTTTCAAAAATTTTCCAATATTTTTTCCAAAATTTTCCAATATTTTTTCCAATATTTTTTCAAAAATTTTCAAATATATTTTTTTCAAAAATTTTCCAATATTTTTTTCAAAAATTTTCCAATATTTTTTCCAAAATTTTCCAATATTTTTTCCAATATTTTTTCAAAAATTTTTTCCAAAATTTTTTCAAAAATTTCCCAAAATTTTTTCAAAAATTTTCCAATATTTTTTCCAAAATTTTCCAATATTTTTTCCAATATTTTTTCAAAAATTTTCCAATATTTTTTCCAAAATTTTCCAATATTTTTTCCAATATTTTTTCAAAAATTTTCCAATATTTTTTTCAAAAATTTTCCAAAATTTATTCAAAAATTTTCCAATATTTTTTCCAAAATTTTCCAATATTTTTTCCAATATTTTTTCAAAAATTTTCCAATATTTTTTTCCAAAATTTTGCAATTTTTTTTTCAACAATTTTCGAATATTTTTTTCAAAAATTTTCCAATATTTTTCCAAAATTTTCCAATATTTTTTCCAAAATTTTTTCAGAAATTTTCCAATATTTTTTTCAAAAATTTTCCAATATTTTTTTCAAAAATTTTCCAATATTTTTTTCAAAAATTTTCCAATATTTTTTCCAAAATTTTTTCAAAAATTTTCCAATATTTTTTCCAAAATTTTTTCAAAAATTTTCCAATATTTTTTTCAAAATTTTTTCAAAAATTTTCCAAAGTTTTTTCAAAAATTTTCCAATATTTTTTTCAAAAATTTTTCAAAAATTTTCCAATATTTTTTTCAAAAATTTTCCAATATTTTTTTCAAAAATTTTCCAATATTTTTTCCAAAATTTTTTCAAAAATTTTCCAATATTTTTTCCAAAATTTTTTCAAAAATTTTCCAATATTTTTTTCAAAATTTTTTCAAAAATTTTCCAGTATTTTTTTCAAAAATTTTCCAATATTTTTTTCAAAAATTTTCCAATATTTCTTCCAAAATTTTTTCAAAAATTTTCCAATATTTTTTTCAAAAATTTTCCAATATTTTTTTCAAAAATTTTCCAATATTTTTTTCAAAAATTTTCCAAAATTTTTTTCAAAAATTTTTCAAAAATTTTCCAATATTTTTTCCAAAATTTTTTCAAAAATTTTCCAATATTTTTTTCAAAATTTTTTCAAAAATTTTCCAAAATTTTTTCAAAAATTTTCCAATATTTTTTTCAAAAATTTTTCAAAAATTTTCCCAATATTTTTTTCAAAAATTTTCCAATATTTTTTTCAAAAATTTTCCAATATTTTTTCCAAAATTTTTTCAAAAATTTTCCAATATTTTTTCCAAAATTTTTTCAAAAATTTTCCAATATTTTTTTCAAAATTTTTTCAAAAATTTTCCAATATTTTTTCTCAAATTTTGTCAAAAATTTTCCAATATTTTTCCGAAATTTTCCAATATTTTTTCCAAAATTTTTTCAGAAATTTTCCAATATTTTTTTCAAAAAATTTCCAATATTTTTTTCAAAAATTTTCCAATATTTTTTTCAAAAATTTTCCAATATTTTTTCCAAAATTTTTTCAAAAATTTTCCAATATTTTTTCCAAAATTTTTTCAAAAATTTTCCAAAATTCTTTCAAAAATTTTCCAATATTTTTTTCAAAAATTTTTCAAAAATTTTCCAATATTTTTTTCAAAAATTTTCCAATATTTTTTTCAAAAATTTTCCAATATTTTTTACAAAATTTTTTCAAAAATTTTCAAATTTTTTTTTCAAAATTTTTTCCAAAATTTTCCAATATTTTTTTCAAAATTTTTTCAAAAATTTTCCAGTATTTTTTTCAAAAATTTTCGAATATTTTTTTCAAAAATTTTCCAATATTTTTTCCAAATTTTTTTCAAAAATTTTCCAATATTTTTTTCAAAAATTTTCCAATATTTTTTTCAAAAATTTTCCAATATTTTTTTCAAAAATTTTCCAACATTTTTTCCAAAATTTTCCAAAATTTTTTCAAAAATTTTCCAATATTTTTTCCGAAATTTTCCAATATTTTTTCCAATATTTTTTCAAATATTTTCCAATATTTTTTTCAAAAATTTTCCAAAATTTCTTCAAAAATTTTCCAATATTTTTTCCAAAAATTTTCCAATATTTTTTCCAATATTTTTTCAAAAATTTTCCAATATTTTTTTCCAAAATTTTGCAATATTTTTTTCAAAAATTTTCCAATATTTTTTTCAAAAGTTTTCCAATATTTTTTCCAAAATTTTCCAATATTTTTTCCAATATTTTTTCAAAAATTGTCCAATATTTTTTTCAAGGATTTTCCAATATTTTTTTCAAAAATTTTCCAATATTTTTTTCAAAAATTTTGCAATATTTTTTCAAAAATTTTCCAATATTTTTTCCAAAAATTTTTCAAAAATTTTCAAATATTTTTCCAAAATTTTCCAATATTTTTTCCAAAATTTTTTCAGAAATTTTCCAATATTTTTTTCAAAAATTTTCCAATATTTTTTTCAAAAATTTTCCAATATTTTTTTCAAAAATTTTCCAATATTTTTTCCAAAATTTTTTCAAAAATTTTCCAATATTTTTTCCAAAATTTTTTCAAAAATTTTCCAATATTTTTTTCAAAATTTTTTCAAAAATTTTCCAAAATTTTTTCAAAAATTTTCCAATATTTTTTTCAAAAATTTTTCAAAAATTTTCCAATATTTTTTTCAAAAATTTTCCAATATTTTTTTCAAAAATTTTCCAATATTTTTTCCAAAATTTTTTCAAAAATTTTCCAATATTTTTTTCAAAAATTTTCCAAAATTTATTCAAAAATTTTCCAATATTTTTTCCAAAATTTTCCAATATTTTTTCCAATATTTTTTCAAAAATTTTCCAATATTTTTTTCCAAAATTTTGCAATTTTTTTTTCAACAATTTTCGAATATTTTTTTCAAAAATTTTCCAATATTTTTCCAAAATTTTCCAATATTTTTTCCAAAATTTTTTCAGAAATTTTCCAATATTTTTTTCAAAAATTTTCCAATATTTTTTTCAAAAATTTTCCAATATTTTTTTCAAAAATTTTCCAATATTTTTTCCAAAATTTTTTCAAAAATTTTCCAATATTTTTTCCAAAATTTTTTCAAAAATTTTCCAATATTTTTTTCAAAATTTTTTCAAAAATTTTCCAAAGTTTTTTCAAAAATTTTCCAATATTTTTTTCAAAAATTTTTCAAAAATTTTCCAATATTTTTTTCAAAAATTTTCCAATATTTTTTTCAAAAATTTTCCAATATTTTTTCCAAAATTTTTTCAAAAATTTTCCAATATTTTTTCCAAAATGTTTTCAAAAATTTTCCAATATTTTTTTCAAAATTTTTTCAAAAATTTTCCAGTATTTTTTTCAAAAATTTTCCAATACTTTTTCCAAAATTTTCCAATATTTTTTCCAAATTTTTTTCAAAAATTTTCCAATATTTTTTTCAAAAATTTTCCAATATTTTTTTCAAAAATTTTCCAATATTTTTTTCAAAAATTTTCCAATATTTTTTCCAAAATTTTCCAATATTTTTTCCAATAATTTTTCAAAAATTTTTTCCAAAATTTTTTCAAAAATTTCCCAAAATTTTTTCAAAAATTTTCCAATATTTTTTCCAAAATTTTCCAATATTTTTTCCAATATTTTTTCAAAAATTTTCAAATATATTTTTTTCGAAAATTTTCCAATATTTTTTTCAAAAATTTTCCAATATTTTTTCCAAAATTTTCCAATATTTTTTCCAATATTTTTTCAAAAATTTTTTCCAAAATTTTTTCAAAAATTTCCCAAAATTTTTTCAAAAATTTTCCAATATTTTTTCCAAAATTTTCCAATATTTTTTCCAATATTTTTTCAAAAATTTTCCAATATTTTTTCCAAAATTTTCCAATATTTTTTCCAATATTTTTTAAAAAATTTTCCAATATTTTTTTCCAAAATTTTGCAATTTTTTTTTCAAAAATTTTCCAATATTTTTTTCAAAAATTTTCCAATATTTTTTCCAAAATTTTCCAATATTTTTTCCAATATTTTTTCAAAAAATTTTTCCAAAATTTTTTCAAAAATTTTCCGAAATTTTCTCAAAAATTTTCCAATATTTGTTCCAAAATTTTCCAATATTTTTTCCAAAATTTTCCAATATTTTTTCCAATATTTTTTCAAAAATTTTCCAATATTTTTTCCGAAATTTTCCAATATTTTTTCCAATATTTTTTCAAATATTTTCCAATATTTTTTTCAAAAATTTTCCAAAATTTCTTCAAAAATTTTCCAATATTTTTTCCAAAATTTTCCAATATTTTTTCCAAAATTTTTTCAGAAATTTTCCAATATTTTTTTCAAAAATTTTCCAATATTTTTTTCAAAAATTTTCCAATATTTTTTTCAAAAATTTTCCAATATTTTTTCCAAAATTTTTTCAAAAATTTTCCAATATTTTTTCCAAAATTTTTTCAAAAATTTTCCAATATTTTTTTCAAAATTTTTTCAAAAATTTTCCAAAGTTTTTTCAAAAATTTTCCAATATTTTTTTCAAAAATTTTTCAAAAATTTTCCAATATTTTTTTCAAAAATTTTCCAATATTTTTTTCAAAAATTTTCCAATATTTTTTCCAAAATTTTTTCAAAAATTTTCCAATATTTTTTCCAAAATGTTTTCAAAAATTTTCCAATATTTTTTTCAAAATTTTTTCAAAAATTTTCCAGTATTTTTTTCAAAAATTTTCCAATACTTTTTCCAAAATTTTCCAATATTTTTTCCAAATTTTTTTCAAAAATTTTCCAATATTTTTTTCAAAAATTTTCCAATATTTTTTTCAAAAATTTTCCAATATTTTTTTCAAAAATTTTCCAATATTTTTTCCAAAATTTTCCAATATTTTTTCCAATAATTTTTCAAAAATTTTTTCCAAATTTTTCAAAAATTTTTTCCAAAATTTTTTCAAAAATTTCCCAAAATTTTTTCAAAAATTTTCCAATATTTTTTCCAAAATTTTCCAATATTTTTTCCAATATTTTTTCAAAAATTTTCAAATATATTTTTTTCGAAAATTTTCCAATATTTTTTTCAAAAATTTTCCAATATTTTTTCCAAAATTTTCCAATATTTTTTCCAATATTTTTTCAAAAATTTTTTCCAAAATTTTTTCAAAAATTTCCCAAAATTTTTTCAAAAATTTTCCAATATTTTTTCCAAAATTTTCCAATATTTTTTCCAATATTTTTTCAAAAATTTTCCAATATTTTTTCCAAAATTTTCCAATATTTTTTCCAATATTTTTTAAAAAATTTTCCAATATTTTTTTCCAAAATTTTGCAATTTTTTTTTCAAAAATTTTCCAATATTTTTTTCAAAAATTTTCCAATATTTTTTCCAAAATTTTCCAATATTTTTTCCAATATTTTTTCAAAAAATTTTTCCAAAATTTTTTCAAAAATTTTCCGAAATTTTCTCAAAAATTTTCCAATATTTGTTCCAAAATTTTCCAATATTTTTTCCAAAATTTTCCAATATTTTTTCCAATATTTTTTCAAAAATTTTCCAATATTTTTTCCGAAATTTTCCAATATTTTTTCCAATATTTTTTCAAATATTTTCCAATATTTTTTTCAAAAATTTTCCAAAATTTCTTCAAAAATTTTCCAATATTTTTTCCAAAATTTTCCAATATTTTTTCCAATATTTTTTCAAAAATTTTCCAATATTTTTTTCCAAAATTTTGCAATATTTTTTTCAAAAATTTTCCAATATTTTTTTCAAAAATTTTCCAATATTTTTTCCAAAATTTTCCAATATTTTTTCCAATATTTTTTCAAAAATTTTCCAATATTTTTTTCAAGGATTTTCCAATATTTTTTTCAAAAATTTTCCAATATTTTTTTCAAAAATTTTGCAATATTTTTTCAAAAATTTTCCAATATTTTTTTCAAAAATTTTCCAATATTTTTTTCAAAAATTTTCCAATATTTTTTCCAAAATTTTTTCAAAAATTTTCCAATATTTTTTCCAAAATTTTTTCAAAAATTTTCCAATATTTTTTTCAAAATTTTTTCAAAAATTTTCCAAAATTTTTTCAAAAATTTTCCAATATTTTTTTCAAAAATTTTTCAAAAATTTTCCAATATTTTTTTCAAAAATTTTCCAATATTTTTTCCAAAATTTTTTCAAAAATTTTCCAATATTTTTTTCAAAATTTTTTCAAAAATTTTCCAATATTTTTTCCAAAATTTTTTCAAAAATTTTCCAATATTTTTCCGAAATTTTCCAATATTTTTTCCAAAATTTTTTCAGAAATTTTCCAATATTTTTTTCAAAATTTTTTCAAAAATTTTCCAAAATTTTTTCAAAAATTTTCCAATATTTTTTTCAAAAATTTTTCAAAAATTTTCCAATATTTTTTCCAAAAATTTTCCAATATTTTTTTCAAAAATTTTCCAATATTTTTTCCAAAATTTTCTCAAAAATTTTCCAATATTTTTTCCAAAATTTTTTCAAAAATTTTCCTATATTTTTTTCAAAATTTTTTCAAAAATTTTCCAATATTTTTTCCAAAATTTTTTCAGAAATTTTCCAATATTTTTTTCAAAAATTTTCCAATATTTTTTTCATAAATTTTCCAATATTTTTTTGAAAAATTTTCCAATATTTTTTCCAATATTTTTTCAAAAATTTTCCAATATTTTTTCCAAAATTTTTTCAAAAATTTTCCAATATTTCTTTCAAAATTTTTTCAAAAATTTTCCAAAATTTTTTCAAAAATTTTCCAATATTTTTTTCAAAAATTTTTCAAAAATTTTCCAATATTTTTTCAAAAATTTTCCAATATTTTTTTCAAAAATTTTCCAATATTTTTTCCAAAATTTTTTCAAAAATTTTCCAATATTTTTTTCAAAATTTTTTCAAAAATTTTCCAGTATTTTTTTCAACAATTTTCCAATATTTTTTTCAAAATTTTTTCATAAATTTTGCAATTTTTTTTTCAAAAATTTTCCAATATTTTTATCAAAAATTTTCCAATATTTTTTCCAAAATTTTGCAATATTTTTTCCAATATTTTTTCAAAAAATTTTTCCAAAATTTTTTCAAAAATTTTCCGAAATTTTCTCAAAAATTTTCCAATATTTGTTCCAAAATTTTCCAATATTTTTTCCAAAATTTTCCAATATTTTTTCCAATATTTTTTCAAAAATTTTCCAATATTTTTTCCGAAATTTTCCAATATTTTTTCCAATATTTTTTCAAATATTTTCCAATATTTTTTTCAAAAATTTTCCAAAATTTCTTCAAAAATTTTCCAATATTTTTTCCAAAATTTTCCAATATTTTTTCCAATATTTTTTCAAAAATTTTCCAATATTTTTTTCCAAAATTTTGCAATATTTTTTTCAAAAATTTTCCAATATTTTTTTCAAAAATTTTCCAATATTTTTTTCCAAAATTTTCCAATATTTTTTCCAATATTTTTTCAAAAATTTTCCAATATTTTTTTCAAGGATTTTCCAATATTTTTTTCAAAAATTTTCCAATATTTTTTTCAAAAATTTTGCAATATTTTTTCAAAAATTTTCCAATATTTTTTCCAAAATTTTTTCAAAAATTTTCCAATATTTTTTCCAAAATTTTCCAATATTTTTTCCAAAATTTTTTCATAAATTTTCCAATATTTTTTTCAAAAATTTTCCAATATTTTTTTCAAAAATTTTCCAATATTTTTTCCAAAATTTTTTCAAAAATTTTCCAATATTTTTTCCAAAATTTTTTCAAAAATTTTCCAATATTTTTTTCAAAATTTTTTCAAAAATTTTCCAAAATTTTTTCAAAAATTTTCCAATATTTTTTTCAAAAATTTTTCAAAAATTTTCCAATATTTTTTCAAAAATTTTCCAATATTTTTTTCAAAAATTTTCCAATATTTTTTCCAAAATTTTTTCAAAAATTTTCCAATATTTTTTCCAAAATTTTTTCAAAAATTTTCCAATATTTTTTTCAAAATTTTTTCAAAAATTTTCCAATATTTTTTCCAAAATTTTTTCAAAAATTTTCCAATATTTTTCCAAAATTTTCCAATATTTTTTCCAAAATTTTTTCAGAAATTTTCCAATATTTTTTTCAAAATTTTTTCAAAAATTTTCCAAAATTTTTTAAAAAATTTTCCAATATTTTTTTCAAAAATTTTTCAAAAATTTTCCAATATTTTTTTCAAAAATTTTCCAATATTTTTTTCAAAAATTTTCCAATATTTTTTCCAAAATTTTTTCAAAAATTTTCCAATATTTTTTCCAAAATTTTTTCAAAAATTTTCCAATATTTTTTTCAAAATTTTTTCAAAAATTTTCCAATATTTTTTCCAAAATTTTTTCAAAAATTTTCCAATATTTTTCCAAAATTTTCCAATATTTTTTCCAAAATTTTTTCAGAAATTTTCCAATATTTTTTCAAAAATTTTCCAATATTTTTTTCAAAAATTTTCCAATATTTTTTTCAAAAATTTTCCAATATTTTTTCCAAAATTTTTTCAAAAATTTTCCAATATTTTTTCCAAAATTTTTTCAAAAATTTTCCAATATTTTTTTCAAAATTTTTTCAAAAATTTCCAAAATTTTTTCAAAAATTTTCCAATATTTTTTTCAAAAATTTTTCAAAAATTTTCCAATATTTTTTTCAAAAATTTTCCAATATTTTTTTCAAAAATTTTCCAATATTTTTTCCAAAATTTTTTCAAAAATTTTCCAATATTTTTTCCAAAATTTTTTCAAAAATTTTCCAATATTTTTTTCAAAATTTTTTCAAAAATTTTCCAGTATTTTTTTCAAAAATTTTCCAATATTTTTTTCAAAAATTTTCCAAAATTTTTTCCAAAATTTTTTCAAAAATTTTCCAATACTTTTTCCAAAATTTTCCAATATTTTTTCCAAGTTTTTTTCAAAAATTTTCCAATATTTTTTTCAAAATTTTTTCAAAAATTTTCCAATATTTTTTCCAAAATTTTTTCAAAATTTTCCAATATTTTTCCAAAATTTTCCAATATTTTTTCCAAAATTTTTTCAGAAATTTTCCAATATTTTTTTCAAAAATTTTCCAATATTTTTTTCAAAAATTTTCCAATATTTTTTTCAAAAATTTTCCAATATTTTTTCCAAAATTTTTTCAAAAATTTTCCAATATTTTTTTCAAAAATTTTCCAATATTTTTTCCAATATTTTTTTCAAAAATTTTCCAATATTTTTTCCAAAATTTTTTCAAAAATTTTCCAATATTTTTTCCAAAATTTTTTCAAAAATTTTCCAATATTTTTTTCAAAATTTTTTCAAAAATTTTCCAAAATTTTTTCAAAAATTTTCCAATATTTTTTTCAAAAATTTTTCAAAAACTTTCCAATATTTTTTTCAAAAATTTTCCAATATTTTTTTCAAAAATTTTCCAATATTTTTTCCAAAATTTTTTCAAAAATTTTCCAATATTTTTTCCAAAATTTTTTCAAAAATTTTCCAATATTTTTTTCAAAATTTTTTCAAAAATTTTCCAATATTTTTTCCAAAATTTTTTCAAAAATTTTCCAATATTTTTCCAAAATTTTCCAATATTTTTTCCAAAATTTTTTCAGAAAGTTTCCAATATTTTTTTCAAAATTTTTTCAAAAATTTTCCAAAATTTTTTCAAAAATTTTCCAATATTTTTTTAAAAATTTTTCAAAAATTTTCCAATATTTTTTTCAAAAATTTTCCAATATTTTTTTCAAAAATTTTCCAATATTTTTTCCAAAATTTTTTCAAAAATTTTCCAATATTTTTTCCAAAATTTTTTCAAAAATTTTCCAATATTTTTTTCAAAATTTTTTCAAAAATTTTCCAGTATTTTTTTCAAAAATTTTCCAATATTTTTTTCAAAATTTTTTCAAAAATTTTGCAATTTTTTTTTCAAAAATTTTCCAATATTTTTTTCAAAAATTTTCCAATATTTTTTCCAAAATTTTGCAATAGTTTTTCCAATATTTTTTCAAAAAATTTTTCCAAAATTTTTTCAAAAATTTTCCGAAATTTCTCAAAAATTTTCCAATATTTGTTCCAAAATTTTCCAATATTTTTTCCAAAATTTTCCAATATTTTTTCCAATATTTTTTCAAAAATTTTCTAATATTTTTTCCGAAATTTTCCAATATTTTTTCCAATATTTTTTCAAATATTTTCCAATATTTTTTTCAAAAATTTTCCAAAATTTCTTCAAAAATTTTCCAATATTTTTTCCAAAATTTTCCAATATTTTTTCCAATATTTTTTCAAAAGTTTTCCAATATTTTTTCTCAAAATTTTGCAATATTTTTTTCAAAAATTTTCCAATATTTTTTTCAAAAATTTTCCAATATTTTTTCCAAAATTTTCCAATATTTTTTCCAATATTTTTTCCAAAATTTTCCAATATTTTTTTCAAGGATTTTCCAATATTTTTTTCAAAAATTTTCCAATATTTTTTTCAAAAATTTTGCAATATTTTTTCAAAAATTTTCCAACATTTTTTCCAAAATTTTTTCAAAAATTTTCCAATATTTTTCCCAAAATTTTCCAATATTTTTTCCAAAATTTTTTCAGAAATTTTCCAATATTTTTTTCAAAAATTTTCCAATATTTTTTTCAAAAATTTTCCAATATTTTTTCCAAAATTTTTTCAAAAATTTTCCAATATTTTTTCCAAAATTTTTTCAAAAATTTTCCAATATTTTTTTCAAAATTTTTTCAAAAATTTTCCAAAATTTTTTCAAAAATTTTCCAATATTTTTTTCAAAAATTTTTCAAAAATTTTCCAATATTTTTTTCAAAAATTTTCCAATATTTTTTTCAAAAATTTTCCAATATTTTTTCCAAAATTTTTTCAAAAATTTTCCAATATTTTTTCCAAAATTTTTTCAAAAATTTTCCAATATTTTTTTCAAAATTTTTTCAAAAATTTTCCAATATTTTTTCCAAAATTTTTTCAAAAATTTTCCAATATTTTTCCAAAATTTTCCAATATTTTTTCCAAAATTTTTTCAGAAATTTTCCAATATTTTTTTCAAAATTTTTTCAAAAATTTTCCAAAATTTTTTCAAAAATTTTCCAATATTTTTTTAAAAATTTTTCAAAAATTTTCCAATATTTTTTTCAAAAATTTTCCAATATTTTTTTCAAAAATTTTCCAATATTTTTTCCAAAATTTTTTCAAAAATTTTCCAATATTTTTTTCAAAATTTTTTCAAAAATTTTCCAATATTTTTTCCAAAATTTTTTCAAAAATTTTCCAATATTTTTCCAAAATTTTCCAATATTTTTTCCAAAATTTTTTCAGAAATTTTCCAATATTTTTTTCAAAATTTTTTCAAAAATTTTCCAAAATTTTTTCAAAAATTTTCCAATATTTTTTTAAAAATTTTTCAAAAATTTTCCAATATTTTTTTCAAAAATTTTCCAATATTTTTTTCAAAAATTTTCCAATATTTTTTCCAAAATTTTTTCAAAAATTTTCCAATATTTTTTCCAAAATTTTTTCAAAAATTTTCCAATATTTTTTTCAAAATTTTTTCAAAAATTTTCCAGTATTTTTTTCAAAAATTTTCCAATATTTTTTTCAAAATTTTTTCAAAAATTTTGCAATTTTTTTTTCAAAAATTTTCCAATATTTTTTTCAAAAATTTTCCAATATTTTTTCCAAAATTTTGCAATAGTTTTTCCAATATTTTTTCAAAAAATTTTTCCAAAATTTTTTCAAAAATTTTCCGAAATTTCTCAAAAATTTTCCAATATTTGTTCCAAAATTTTCCAATATTTTTTCCAAAATTTTCCAATATTTTTTCCAATATTTTTTCAAAAATTTTCTAATATTTTTTCCGAAATTTTCCAATATTTTTTCCAATATTTTTTCAAATATTTTCCAATATTTTTTTCAAAAATTTTCCAAAATTTCTTCAAAAATTTTCCAATATTTTTTCCAAAATTTTCCAATATTTTTTCCAATATTTTTTCAAAAGTTTTCCAATATTTTTTCTCAAAATTTTGCAATATTTTTTTCAAAAATTTTCCAATATTTTTTTCAAAAATTTTCCAATATTTTTTCCAAAATTTTCCAATATTTTTTCCAATATTTTTTCCAAAATTTTCCAATATTTTTTTCAAGGATTTTCCAATATTTTTTTCAAAAATTTTCCAATATTTTTTTCAAAAATTTTGCAATATTTTTTCAAAAATTTTCCAACATTTTTTCCAAAATTTTTTCAAAAATTTTCCAATATTTTTCCCAAAATTTTCCAATATTTTTTCCAAAATTTTTTCAGAAATTTTCCAATATTTTTTTCAAAAATTTTCCAATATTTTTTTCAAAAATTTTCCAATATTTTTTCCAAAATTTTTTCAAAAAATTTCCAATATTTTTTCCAAAATTTTTTCAAAAATTTTCCAATATTTTTTTCAAAATTTTTTCAAAAATTTTCCAAAATTTTTTCAAAAATTTTCCAATATTTTTTTCAAAAATTTTTCAAAAATTTTCCAATATTTTTTTCAAAAATTTTCCAATATTTTTTCCAAAATTTTTTCAAAAATTTTCCAATATTTTTTCCAAAATTTTTTCAAAAATTTTCCAATATTTTTTTCAAAATTTTTTCAAAAATTTTCCAATATTTTTTCCAAAATTTTTTCAAAAATTTTCCAATATTTTTCCAAAATTTTCCAATATTTTTTCCAAAATTTTTTCAGAAATTTTCCAATATTTTTTTCAAAATTTTTTCAAAAGTTTTCCAAAATTTTTTAAAAAATTTTCCAATATTTTTTTCAAAAATTTTTCAAAAATTTTCCAATATTTTTTTCAAAAATTTTCCAATATTTTTTTCAAAAATTTTCCAATATTTTGTCCAAAATTTTTTCAAAAATTTTCCAATATTTTTTCCAAAATTTTTTCAAAAATTTTCCAATATTTTTTTCAAAATTTTTTCAAAAATTTTCCAATATTTTTTCCAAAATTTTTTCAAAAATTTTCCAATATTTTTCCAAAATTTTCCAATATTTTTTCCAAAATTTTTTCAGAAATTTTCCAATATTTTTTTCAAAAATTTTCCAATATTTTTTTCAAAAATTTTCCAATATTTTTTTCGAAAATTTTCCAATATTTTTTCCAAAATTTTTTCAAAAATTTTCCAATATTTTTTCCAAAATTTTTTCAAAAATTTTCCAATATTTTTTTCAAAATTTTTTCAAAAATTTCCAAAATTTTTTCAAAAATTTTCCAATATTTTTTTCAAAAATTTTTCATAAATTTTCCAATATTTTTTTCAAAAATTTTCCAATATTTTTTTCAAAAATTTTCCAATATTTTTTCCAAAATTTTTTCAAAAATTTTCCAATATTTTTTCCAAAATTTTTTCAAAAATTTTCCAATATTTTTTTCAAAATTTTTTCAAAAATTTTCCAAAATTTTTTCAAAAATTTTCCAATATTTTTTTCAAAAATTTTTCAAAAATTTTCCAATATTTTTTTCAAAAATTTTCCAATATTTTTTTCAAAAATTTTCCAATATTTTTTCCAAAATTTTTTCAAAAATTTTCCAATATTTTTTCCAAAATTTTTTCAAAAATTTTCCAATATTTTTTTCAAAATTTTTTCAAAAATTTTCCAATATTTTTTCCAAAATTTTTTCAAAAATTTTCCAATATTTTTCCAAAATTTTCCAATATTTTTTCCAAAATTTTTTCAGAAATTTTCCAATATTTTTTTCAAAATTTTTTCAAAAATTTTCCAAAATTTTTTAAAAAATTTTCCAATATTTTTTTCAAAAATTTTTCAAAAATTTTCCAATATTTTTTTCAAAAATTTTCCAATATTTTTTTCAAAAATTTTCCAATATTTTTTCCAAAATTTTTTCAAAAATTTTCCAATATTTTTTTCAAGGATTTTCCAATATTTTTTTCAAAAATTTTCCAATATTTTTTTCAAAAATTTTGCAATATTTTTTCAAAAATTTTCCAACATTTTTTCCAAAATTTTTTCAAAAATTTTCCAATATTTTTCCCAAAATTTTCCAATATTTTTTCCAAAATTTTTTCAGAAATTTTCCAATATTTTTTTCAAAAATTTTCCAATATTTTTTTCAAAAATTTTCCAATATTTTTTCCAAAATTTTTTCAAAAATTTTCCAATATTTTTTCCAAAATTTTTTCAAAAATTTTCCAATATTTTTTTCAAAATTTTTTCAAAAATTTTCCAAAAGTTTTTCAAAAATTTTCCAATATTTTTTTCAAAAATTTTTCAAAAATTTTCCAATATTTTTTTCAAAAATTTTCCAATATTTTTTTCAAAAATTTTCCAATATTTTTTCCAAAATTTTTTCAAAAATTTTCCAATATTTTTTCCAAAATTTTTTCAAAAATTTTCCAATATTTTTTTCAAAATTTTTTCAAAAATTTTCCAATATTTTTTCCAAAATTTTTTCAAAAATTTTCCAATATTTTTCCAAAATTTTCCAATATTTTTTCCAAAATTTTTTCAGAAATTTTCCAATATTTTTTTCAAAATTTTTTCAAAAATTTTCCAAAATTTTTTAAAAAATTTTCCAATATTTTTTTCAAAAATTTTTCAAAAATTTTCCAATATTTTTTTCAAAAATTTTCCAATATTTTTTTCAAAAATTTTCCAATATTTTTTCCAAAATTTTTTCAAAAATTTTCCAATATTTTTTCCAAAATTTTTTCAAAAATTTTCCAATATTTTTTTCAAAATTTTTTCAAAAATTTTCCAATATTTTTTCCAAAATTTTTTCAAAAATTTTCCAATATTTTTCCAAAATTTTCCAATATTTTTTCCAAAATTTTTTCAGAAATTTTCCAATATTTTTTTCAAAAATTTTCCAATATTTTTTTCAAAAATTTTCCAATATTTTTTTCGAAAATTTTCCAATATTTTTTCCAAAATTTTTTCAAAAATTTTCCAATATTTTTTCCAAAATTTTTTCAAAAATTTTCCAATATTTTTTTCAAAATTTTTTCAAAAATTTCCAAAATTTTTTCAAAAATTTTCCAATATTTTTTTCAAAAATTTTTCATAAATTTTCCAATATTTTTTTCAAAAATTTTCCAATATTTTTTTCAAAAATTTTCCAATATTTTTTCCAAAATTTTTTCAAAAATTTTCCAATATTTTTTCCAAAATTTTTTC